>MVJL01009493.1:0-105210 GCA_002156465.1 Macrocentrus cingulum | reverse complement strand
AAAAACCCCCCCCCCCCTCCCCCCCAATAATTAACAACCCCCTACAATTATATCTTTATAGATTGAAACGCACGTTAAAACATCAAAATCCACTAGAATATCATTTTTTCTCGATATTCTAATACTTGTTTATAGTTTTTAGTCATTGAGCAAATGTCTTGCTGACATGACCTTGGAATAAACTCAATAAATCCATGATATTTATTTGGTTACGTTAATAAAATCCTAAATAAAGTCCACGTAAAATAAAAAAATTTATATATTTACAAATCCCTGCTATAGTCGGGTGGTAATAATTACTAGCTAATCTATTAGACCAAAGAGATCCGGGACAGATAGGCATTGGTTGATATTGCATCGTGTTGGAGCGAGTATTATGCATATCCAATGCGTCCTCTGCCATTATCCGACACTTGGGAATTCGGTCGCCGGCAATCACTCTGTATATATTCCATACACGAAAATTCATGGAACTGTGGGCACACATAGTCGGTACTACAGGGGTCCCAAGTGCTCCCAAGGGTAGGTGGGTGCTGGTAGCAATTCAGATCCAGATTTCTCGTTGGCCTGTACTCAACAAATCCATACGATTGCTGTTGAAGCTCTTGTAAATGGTTATTAGCCACTTTTTCTATAGTATCCATAGTTTAGAGTTGGCTTTTAGCCTCTTGAAATTGTTTTCAAGCTATTTTTCAATTAGTAGAATAGAAAATAAAATTTTCAACGTGAAAATTCAATTTTTTTTCGAAAAAAAATTCAACTTGTTGGATATCATGATCCTTTTTCATGTCATTTACTATTTTATGACGGACCTGATGGGCTGTGCGATTATGAAAAAGCCTTGACGGATCTCTTGTAACGCTAACACCACTGCACTAGTGGTGAAAAATGCCACAGAGTGGCGGTTTCTTTGTAAGACTCATTTTTTTTTTGTTCATTCACGTTCCTATTTCGCGTTCAGCAAGCTTCATTTAAAATATACCCTGTGGTATATGGGGATTTAAGCTATACCTTGAAAATCTCCATTTAATAACCAACGACTGAAATAGCTTAGAAGGAAAAAAAAAATTCTATGGATAGAAAAAAATTGTGAATTTATCAATAACTGAGGATTTACGTGTTTGTTAGTCTTTAGATGCTTTACTGATTTTTTTTTTCATGTTGTCTGGAACAGGGGATGATTTTTAAGGGTCTTCTCAATCGGATGATACAAAAACTTTGTCAACTATGATATTTGAAAAAGTATTTCAAACGGAAATATTGACATTGTACGACTTTACGCTTGAGATGCCAAAAAAAAATAGATTTTTGATTAAGAATATCTTAGTAATTGTAAGAGTTATGGAATTTTTTATTTAACCTTTTTTGTAGAGAATTTCAAGACCTACAAAAAAGTTAATTACAAAAATTCATGTAAATTTTGTTTTTATCAAGATATTTGTAAAATAGTAAAATTTTGTATTGTAGGAATTTTATTCAAGTAGGAAAAATACAGTGATATTTTATCATGAATATCTCGATAATTATTAGAGTTACGAGAAATATTAATAGAATTTTTTTTGAAGAAAATTTCAAGCACTAAAAAAAATTTATCTATAAAAATTTTTTTAACCCTTGTATTTTCCAAGATATTTATAAAAATACTATGGTAACTAAATATTTTATTGAATTCATTAAAATTTTCAGTATTAATTATTGAAAAAAATGAAATTTACAATTTTTTTGAATGCAAAAATTAAATCATATCTCAAATAAATTTATGCAATTGATTGAAAAAGCAAAGAGAAATTTTGGTGGAGAGTATAACTCGCTCATTGTCGATTTTGTGACCGACAGTGCTCAAATAACTTCTATTGTTTCTTAAACAATGACAGCAATTTGCGGCTAAATTCAAGCGGTGTATTGTCGGATTTCCCGGCTGTCGAGGGCCCTATATTACCACCACCACCCCCCACACACACAACACATGACGATGTGCATTGAAAATCACTTAATTTCGATAGGTTGAATCAATTTTTTTTCTTTATTCTTGAAAATAAATCGATGACACTTTCATTTGCTTCTTTCTTACTTGTGTATCTATCGTGCGCGTTATTTTTCACGTTCACCGACACTGCGGATTAACGTCGACGTGGCCAGACAAGCCCAGTAATTCCCAGCCGATACATCCAGCCGGTTGTTTCAAGGAAAATAAATCCGTCGAGCGCGAGATAGCGAAACGAGAAACGAAAACGAAATACTCGGTGCCGAGAAAAAAAAAACGTGTGATAGTATGACATGAGAGAAATAAGAGAGTGACCATGAGGGAGGAAGGAGGTCAAGAAAATAAACAGGTGACGAGAGCCAATTGCTTTTACTGGTCACCCCCCAATCGACGTGTTGGTCTGCACACTCGTACTCGTATGTTCACTTCCCCGCGCACCCCATAGTTCAGATACAAAAGTTCACGGATAGAGAAAAATAAACCTTGTCACGTTATATTGATGCTCTCATGGGAAAACTCATCGTGCTCCGCAACGTTTGAGTAATATTTTTTTTTAATACTCAAAGATTTTTTATTTTTTCTGGCAATAATCTATATATATATATATATTGCGTGACTAGCAGAATTTTTTTTTTAATGTAAGAGAAGTTTTGAAGGGTTGATTCATTATTTGGTGGAAAATTTCATCTTATATTTATTTTTTCATTTTTATCTCAATATCTCGTTGAAAATTGAAGGTATAAAAAAATGTTTCAAGACAAATTTTTAGAGAATTTTGTTGGCTTTAAAAAAGTTTAATGTCAAAATTTTATCGGATTAATAGATGTCGAGTTATTTTGAAAAATAAACAAATAGGTAAAATTTTATATTAAAAAGAAAAAAATTAAAAGTTGATTTTTGTTTGAAAATATCTTAAAGAATTGTTGCATTAGAGAGTTTTGACATGAAACCTTTTTTGTAGGAAATTTTCTAAGCTAGAAAAAAGATTATTACCAAAATCGCAAAAAAATCACTTGTTTTCGAGATATTTTGAAATTAAATTCCATCCATCATAAATAAACTCTAAAAAAAAAAAAATTTTTAAACAACAAAAACACTAGAAATTTTTTATTTTTATAAAATTTTTAATGAAAAAAATTTTCTACCGCTTAAAAAATTTTTTGGGCTTTGAAAATCCCGAAAAAATCGAAATTTTTGATTAAAAATTTCGAAAAAACATCGTTAAAGTAACATTTTTCCATGATTAGTAGTTGAAAGTGAAGAAAAAAAAAAGTGTGATTGCAAAACAGACAGCGATGTATCGCGATGCAAATGGATTTCAAGAGGGAGAATAAGAGTAAGCAAAGTGCTCTTTGTCGTATAGTATCCAATAAACGCTCGGGTACTGGTGCTATACATAGATACAGATATAGGGCGACACGTGGAAATGCTCTCAAAGTCGAAGTGCTTCCGTGAACGAGCCTGATGTCGTCTTTGCTTGAATTACCAATATTTTCAAGAGACCTGGCATCACTCGACACCCACAAAGACTCAACTTTTCTCGCTGCTGCAACGTCGTCTGAACCCATATAACGCGAACTTTTGATCAAACCAAAGTAACAACCCTCTTCCCTCACTTCTCTACCACACAACCCCTTTGAAATGATTAAAAGAATAAAATTTTTTAAGTCGTCTATTTTTCAAATTTCTTTCATTACCCGTGATTTTTTCTTTGTCTCATTTTTCAACAAAAAAATTTTATACTAGCTACAGATGCCATCAGTAGGTTTTACGATCACTACAAGGGGTTACTTTCTGTAATATAAATCTAATAACGATGAGCAGTGAGCTAAATTCAAAGTACAGAGTGGCTAGAAAAAATTTTATTGACACTCGACGTGCAACTTGAATATTTTGCTATTTTTATTTCACATTGCTCCACTGACGTTTAGATTGAAAGTATCGGTTTGCCGTAAAAAAATATACGTCATTGCATGTGTGTAGATACTGATAAGAACTGCCAGTGTCATTTTGCCGTATGGAATATTTTAATTATAGTAAAAAACAAAATTGTCGTTTGAAAAAAAAATTTTTTTCAGAAAATTTTTTCATTCAATTCAATAGTAGATAATAAGAAAATATTTATTTCTAATATTTTTTATTTATTTTCTCAACAGTCTAAAAAACCTTCAAAAAAATTGACAATCCCCCTAGCATTGATTTAAAGACCCTCAGCCACCCTCAAAAGTCGAAGAAAAAAAAATCCTGATTTAAAAAGTTTAATTATTTCAAATAAATATTAAATCTTAAAAATGTTTATTAATTAATTTTATGAGAGTATTTTAATATAATTAATAGTCAAAAAATCAAAATATCCAGTTGATATACATGTAAAAAAATAATAATACATAAATAACGCTGACTTTGACTGAGTTGATATTTTTTTGTTGCAGTGAGTGTCGTGAATGGCGAGGTGCTTCACATTGTCAAGATCAGCAGACTACATATGGGCGCTTATCTCTGCATAGCGAGCAACGAAGTGCCACCCTCGGTCAGCGTCCGTGTCGACGTTCGCGTGCAGTGTAAGTTATTTTAAATATATTCCTCTCTCTAAACGGATAAAAAATATATATACATTTTATATCCTAGAAAAAAAAGGTATGGGCCATCGAATTAATTAGTTAGAGCGCGCGTCGGTGAATTTTTTTGTCAGGTAGGAAAAAAAAGCGTTTCAATTGTCATCCCCGAGACAAGCTGAATTTTTTTCCCGGATTTTTTGCAATTCGTTGGTGAATTGGTCGTCTCGAATGGCTTGATTTATCGCTGGGTATCGACGACATGATACAGGACGTGTCTTGTATGGTTTCGAGTCACGTTCCGTAGACGATACCGCAGCACATTGGACTGACAACGAGTGAGAGCGCGCGCGTGTAGCCCCTCCTCGAGCTATTCCATTGAAAAGCCAGCCGCCAACGGACAAAATCACTGTTACACGAGCGGATATGATCATACTGCACACTGTCATATACGATCTCTCTCAAAACGTGATCGACTGTGCTGGAAAATTTTATTTTTCTCATTTTCTATATATATATTTTTTCCGGATACAAATTTCCTTCTAATAGGACAAAATTTAGAGTATAAAAACGTCCCTCCAGTCAATTTTCTATATGATAGAGCAGTTCCACATTCGGTGAAATGCCTCCGGAGTGCAGGAAAAATCCTTAAAAAATATGGAAATTCTGTCATTATATTGTCTATAGAAAAAACAAAAAAATAAATAATTTAACCCTTAATACCGCACGTTATTTACTACTGCAATCTCTTCGGAAAATCACTCGGCAAACGTGATTTGCCGTGTCAGTTAATATATAACAATGGCATTAAAAAAAAAATGGAGACGTCAACAGGATGAAATGTAAAATAATAAAAAAGATAATAATGTCTCATAAAATAGTCATTTAAAAAATATAAAACACTTGAATAGAGTAAAATCGATTTTGATTGCAACATTTATATCATTAATGCAACTCTGTCGAGGCAATATCGTCCAGCACTTCACAGTAATACTGTTCTATAAGTCTTGAAGAAAAAAAAAATACCATCACATTAAATGGCTATAAAAAAATACTTCAGATGGGGTTTTTTTTTTTTTTTTGCCCCAGCCATCTTCTTAAACATCCCCTTGCCCCTGTTCCATGCGCCATTATCGAGCGGGAAGGCAAAGGGCAGTAAAACGTGATTTATTTTTACTCGTAAACTTAGCAATGGCTTTCCGACATTAAAGATCGAGGTTCATTCGCCTCAATTTGTACATTAAACACGATTTTCAACTGATACAATTTTCTACATTGATTTTTTCCATCATTTATTTTGACACTTAATCATATGAAATTTATGTTATTTATAATAATAAAAAAAAGATCTATTTAAAATTTAATTAAAAGTCTTTAAAATATTTATTAGGGTTTATTTATGTATGGTTTAGTTGGTCTGTCACACTTGCATCGTATTACGTGATTTATAGGATAGAATTTTCTTTTAATTCAACAATCTCACGTCACATTTACACATGTCCCATTTAATCTTATCGTGAGTGAAGAATTACTTTGCTTTAGTGATACGAAAAAATAAATAAATAAATAAATAAAAATTGTATTTTCATGAATGTTTTTATTAATTTTTCCGACATTAATCTAAATTATTACCGTAATTTTGTTAATTTTTGATCCATGTTAATGCGTGTTTATATTTATAGTTTTGTTGGTTGATATGATTTAAATGTTTTCATTATAAGTTATCTGATTGTATATAGTATATATCGTGATTGGGTGTCGTTAAATTTTTTTTTAAGGATATTACGAAATATCTTGAAAACTATGGAATTTATGGAATTTTTCTAAGATAGCTTTTTTATTGCATTTAAAATTATCTATACAAAAGGTTCTTAAGAAAATTTTCTTAAATCTTGTTATTTACAAGATATTTATAAAATTTAAATTTTTATGACTTTATAACGTGATTAAAATTTTTCTCTTTTTGAAATATTTTGAAAACTATTGGTAATAGAAAATTTTATTTAAATGGCTTTTTTGTAGCTCATAAAAAGCTCTAGAAAAATGAATTTGAATTTTTTTTTTAATATAGATTAAATAGAAAAAAAAATTTTGTCAGGCGCAAAATAAATTTTGGTTAATTTTATTTCTTGCAGTTCCACCGATGCTGTCGATACCAAATCAGTTGGAGGGTGCATATATCGGACAGGATGTTGTACTTGAGTGTCAAACAGAGGCTTATCCAACGTCAATAAATTACTGGACAACCGAGGCAGGCGATATGATTGTCTCTGGTAATTAAAATCCTTCTTTTTCTCAATTAAAATGAACTTCTCAAATGGCAATGAAAAAAAGCACTTGACTTACTTGATGTCCAGGCTATTATCACTCAATTGCAGGCGACAAATACGAGGCAGTATACAGCGACAGTGGCTACAACAAATACATGATGTTAAAAATAAGAAATGTTGGGCCAAAAGACTTTGGATCGTACAAATGTGTGGCACAAAATTCTCTCGGTGGCACCGACGGCATCATCAAACTCGATGGTAAGCTCTTGTCATGGCAAATTATCTAGTGCATTGTTTATCGTGCCTACAGCGTTTGCTTGCACGATAAACCACAACTCCGGCACAAAATCAAACACTTTCACGTGTCCCCGACCCCGTCAAAATCAATTGCAGTTGTTGGAAACTCAATAAGTCAGCTGACAATCGAGTCATTGTTGGACGATCAATTTACAAAATTAAATCCACCTCTAATTAATTACGTGACTTAATTTATAAATGTTGTAACATCAATGAATCATAGTTTTAGAGTTACAATAAATCAATATTACTAATATTTTATGATAGAACGCGTTTAATAGACAGATTTTAACGGTTTAAGGGACTATAACACACTTGATTCACTTGAAATCTCATTTCCCAGACGTTAAATAAATTTTTGAATTTATTTCAATATAAATAAGTGATTGTTTTAAGTATCGAAAAAAAAAAAATTAGCATCATTTGACTTTTTCTTTTAAGAATATCTTGTAAACTATTGATTTTTCGAAAAAATTTTATAGAATATTTTTTGTAGAGAATTTAATAAGCTTAAAAAAAAAGTTGAATAAAAATTTTTGTAAATTGCGTGGTTTTTAAGATATTTACAAAAAATACTGTTGGTCTAAATTTTCGAGTAGGTGACGATTTATTAAATTGGTATGTCCAGCGAACATTTGGCTCAATAGCTCGGAGTCTATTGAGCACAAAGCTCCATTGTCCGTGTGAACAATCGGATATTAATGATATTGCACACAGGCCTCTATGGTGTGTATTATCGACGTAAGATGACCTCTGAACAATTATCACGTCTTTGTTCACCGAGTCAATGGATCAAAGTTCAGATACATCATGGATTGTCTACATGAGCAGGCCAATATATTTGTGCGCCCATGTGCATTGTACTATAGCTATGTTTGGCCCTCAAGGAGCCCCCAGGATCTGCCTCGATGCTCAAAGAGGCCTTTGATCTAGATAACTGTGTTATTAGTTTGTGGATTTCATATTCTAAACTATTTAAATAATATTTAACCGTCATTATTCATACGAAAACTCTAATATCCTTGTTCTAAATTGTATTTTCACATAAATTTATTATCTATAATATTTATCGTGTTATTCAAATTTTATTTTCAATGATTCAATGGTCGAAAATAACTTTTACAAGTTTGATATTTTTTTTTTAGCAAGATTCAATTTTGAAAATATCTCAAAAACCGTTTAACGTATGAAAAATTTTTCTAGACATATTTTTTAGAAAATTTTATAAGCTTTAAAATTAATCTTATAAAAAAAATTCGTAACTCTCACCATTGTTTAGATATTTAAGAAAGAAAAAAGTTATGAAAAATATGTATATCTATGAAAAAGAAAGATTTTATTTTTTAAGTATCTCTTAAACCATTGCACTGGGAAAATTTTGTTTTGAATGTTTTTTGTAGGAAATTTAACAAGCTTTAAAAAAGTTTTAATGAAAAAATTTCGTATTTTTAATAGTTTTGGAGATATTTTAAAAAATATAGTGTAGAAAAAAAATTTTCTTTTTTTCTGGTTTTTAATTTTGCTTATATCTTAAAAACAATTGGATTAAGAGAAATTTTTTCTTATATCGATTTTATAAGCAATTTTATTAACTTTAAGAAAGGTTATATACGAAATTATTATAAATACGATAATTTAAGAGATATATGCATTAGAAAATGGTTGAAAAAAAATTTTTTTTTTTACAATTTTTTTACTGTTTCAACATTTTGTACTTAATCAATGCCGTAAATGAGTGACATTATCATTCAGTGAGCGGTTAAAAAACTTGGAAAAACTCCCGTTCGACAAATCTCTGTCAAATGTATAGGGCACACTTTCTCTCACCATCCTTCGGAACCGATAACACAATCAACGGGGGAAATTGCTCGTCGGACTTTTAATTCCAGCCAATTTATATTCGTCGTTGGCTGTTGCGTCAGGCAAAAATGAAGCGGAAAATATAGCGGTTAAAAAAATTATTCTTCCCTTAACTTTGCATAAAGTATATACTCGATAAAATACTTTCACAGCTCACAAAATTTTTTTTTTTTTTTTTCACCCTCAAAAGATTCATCTCAAAATTTTTATCGACTTAAAAACTCGTTCAAAAATAATGTTACGCTACTTCATCACCTTATAAAAAAAATTTAACAGCTTCTATATAGCTCTAAAAAATTTTTTTTAAATAATATTTAGAATAAAAACAGTTGTATAAAAAAATCGATTGAAAAAAAAAAAAAATTTCTAGTGATTTTCTTTTGCAAATATCTCAGGGATTATTGAAAATTGAAAAAAATTGTATATTACAACTTTTGTAGGAAATTTAATAATCTTCAAAAAAGTTTCTATAAAAAATTTTGATATCTCAAGTACTTTGAAAGATATTTTGAAAAAACTGTCATTAGTATGACGCAAACGGGTATAATTATACAAATCCGTAGATCTTATTTGTATTACGGTCAATTATATAACTGTCCAACTACCCTATGTGGCCTTGATTACTCCATCCGGTGCTTAAGCTACCCCCTAGTAGCCTCGTTGTTACGAGTATTTACTTTTAATTGTAGTTTTACTCTAATTGTGTTATTACGTAAATGTTCTCTTCGATTTTATCCACCGAGAAAACTTCACGACTTCCTAGTATAATGTCCCGCAATTTACCCTAGCTGATCCATTACTTTATTATACTTATCCTATGAATTATGACCTTCGTGATTGCCACACACATTGGCAGTTTTATTGCTTGCAAAAATATTACGTGAATACGTGCTACTGTTAAATTGCCTAATTTATTCTGCGCGAAAAAAAAAAAAAAAAACAAAAAAACAAAAAAAATATAAAAACTTGTTCTATTTGCAATTAAACTCATTTTTTCCAACTAAATTAAATAACTTACCTTAAAAATTCATTTGAAAAAAATGAAAAAAATGGAAAAAAAATTGTTTTTTCGATCATTTATTGAATAATTAAATATTTAAGGGATGTAGGGTTGATTATTTCAAGGGTTGACAGTCTAATTATGTGGATTTTTATGTGTTGCAGAAATTCCAGCGCCTTCCACGACGACAACCCAGGCGACATCGTTCGTGACCTCGCTGACGAAGAAAAATGGTAACATTATTTATTGATTAGGGGTTGAGGGGAGAGATACGAGAAATTGAGGGTGTTACCCCTTGAAGAAATAATATTGCCATTAAATTTTCAATCCATCACACACCGTTTATTTTACACCCTAAATCGAATTTTTACGTAATTTGAAGAAAATTTTTTTTTTCCAAATTATATTTATCATAATATTTTTTTTTTTTTTTCGAGAAGGGATGAGGGTTAAAATTTGTTATTTAAGTCATAAAGTCAATGGGAAAATTGTTATTTTAATTATGTCAGGCTTGTTAGGCAAGTTTTTAGTTTGAAATAGTAGAAAATGCATAGTCAGTATATGAAACGCACTCGCGAGTTACAATTTTACCCCTTATTCTGCAGTTCTCAGCTATTTTACAGTCTAGTGACCCTTCAGACCTGTGTAACATGGTTAGATAGTTAATGTTTAATAATTTTTCAAATATATTTTGAAGATTTAAATGCGAATTTCTGAATTTGTTTGTTATTAAAAAAATTTTTTTTATTTTGAAACTTTTTATCAGGAAAATTTTTGAAAATAATAATAATATTTTAATAGAAAATGTCTAATACATATCTAGAATGAGTTTTAAAACGTTTAGATCAGATTAAAAAAAAAATTTTCTGCTGAAATTTTGCAAAGGGACATGCGGATATCTCGTAATTTATGTGATTTTTTTAGTTTTTCAGTGATAACTCGGAAAATAAGCGAGATATCGATAAGTATCATATCATAAAAATTATTAGGGATTAAATTTTCTACAAAAAACATTGACAAAATTTTTTTCTATTTCTCTTAGTTTTTGAGATATAATTATTTTTTTGAAATTTTGATTTTTAAAAATATCTCAAAAATAAAACAAAATATCAAAAAAGTTTATTCTACATTTTTTATAGGAAATAAAAATCCATATCTTTCAATTTCTATAAAATTTTTCGGTATCTCGTATAATTATCAAGTTATCAACAAAAAACTTAAAAAATCCAAATTTTCAAAGGCGAGTACCTTTTAAAAATTTGACGAAAAAAAAAAAAAAAAACTATTTCCCCTTATAAAATATCACAAAACTTGTTGTTAAATATATTTTTTCAATTTCTAAATTAATTTTTGAAAAATAAAAAAAAAAAATTTTGTTTTTTGTTTTTTTTTTTTTTTATATTGTTGACGCGATTATTTTTAAAATATCTCGAAAACTACTTGAACTACACATTTTGTGTAAAGGACCTTTTTTATAGCCCACAAAATTTCCTACAAAAATATTGTTTCAAAAAATTTTTCTCCCTTGCTGTTGCAGGTCGAAACAACAAAAAATACCGACAGCGGCCAAACGACTACGAGGTCGAGGAGTGGCGGGATGCTGGTGAGTTGTCAGCAAACTTATACCCTCGTACCGATAATGATTGGAGTATTTGACGGTACTTGCAGACTACGACCGTGACTACGACTCGACAAAGAGGCCACAAGTGCAAGCCGACAGTCAGGGCTGTGCTGTGAGCTCTCCGGCGTTAATCACGCTGTTCCTCACTTCGCTTGTCCTCCTAGCTGCTGGCAGGTGATTCTTGACTTCACGGACGGGGCTTCCAGTTAGTGTTTATCAGCCGTGATCGCATCGCAGCAAGGGTGCGAGGCCACAAGTGGCGCCAAGTGGTGCAAGTCAACGTGCGACCCGCCCGTGGCATCTTCACGCGGAAAATTATTTTCCTACTCGAACATTATACTTAATAAAAAAAATACTAATAATAATATGGTGCGAGGAAGACTGCGATGAGAGAAAATGTGAGTGCATAAAAATGACTATTAAATATAAATATGAAATAAATGGAAAAAATATATTATATATAGCATAAAAAAAAAATTCAAAAAAGACATTTATTAACTACGTGTGTAATCATATGAAAAAAAATCTATTTTGCTTCGTGGTTATATATATGCTTCAATGTGATATTTTTTTCTTTCGAAATAACAATTTATTATTAGTTTATTAAAAAAAAAACTCTCAGTTATTAATTTGCATATGAAACGTTATTGAAGATTTGCAAAATTTTTTTCTATCGTAAATATCTGGAAAACTATACGAGATAGGGGATTTAATGTTTCGATCTTTTTTGTAGAGAATTTTAAGAGCTACAAAAAAGATTTAAATGAAAAATTCGTAACTCTTGGAGTTTTTAAGATATTTGGAAAAAATTACCGCGCTGACGTATTTATTACTTTTTTTTTATAAAGTTTATTTTTTTTTAAGGTTGTATATAATTGATTTATATATTTTGTTGTTTGATTTGATAGAAAATACGTATTTTAGACAAATGAAGTAAACAAATTGATAAGAAACCCGCATAAAAAACTATGAAAAAATATATTCGTCGTTGCAAAATGAAATGACATGGGGGGTACTATGAGAAACGCTTTTGCAGTCATGTATACTAGTGCGTAAATAATCGAATGTGAATCGAGAAATGCGTGCAAACGTATGTATGTATATAGATATATATGTCACTGATACATGTATATAAGTGAATATAACAGGTGAACAGACACTTGAAAATATTTATACTGAAGATATGAATCTGACGTTTAAATAATAATTATTTATGTTGATAATTTTTACAAAAATACTAAAAAAAAAAATACATTGTGACATCGGAGTATAAAAAAAAAACTTTTTTTTTTCTTCAAAATATCGCAATAATTTTGAGAGTTATGAATTTTTTGTACAGAATCTTTTTTGTAGAGAATTTTCTAATCTACAAAAAAAATTTTATAGAAAAATTGTTTAATTTTTAGTGTTTTCGAGATATTTAAAAAAAAAAAAACAAAATTACAAACGAATATTTCTTGAGAGAAACAAAAAAAATTATTACTGCGTAATTTTGAATTTAAAATATCTCAAAAACTATTGAAGATAAATTTTTCTAGGTTTATTTTCTAGAGTTTTCCACGAGCAAAAAGGTAAATATAGCAAAAATATTCTAGTCAGAGTTTCCGAGATATTTTCAAAAAAAAAAAAAATACGATCTCATCCTGATTTGTCTCAATTAAAAGCATCAAAATCATGAAAAACTGTGCAAATGTGTACTGTATATATAGCAAACTATCATTGCGATAGTTTGCGAATACCCAAACATAGAAAAAAAAAAAACTAGCTGAATAACTGTGTATCAAACGATGTAGATAATTAATACCCTTGTTGTAATTATTACACAAAAAAAAAAAAGAAAAACAAATAATAAAAAAAAATATAGTAAAAATCATAAAATGTCGAGAAAAAAAATTTTCCCTATATGATACAAAGATATTTTTTTGATGTAGATTTTTTTTTCTTAAGTTCTTCTAATTTTTCAAAAAATTCGATGAAAATTTTATTTCAACAATTAATTCATATCGTTTTTTTTTTAACGCGCAAAAAAAATGCCATTGAGAGGGTGGCAATTTTTTTTTTCCACTAAAATTATTCGGCAAGTGTATTACTGTGACATGCAGATCATTGTTAATGTCATTACGCGACTCTGATCGCGTGAGATGATTAATTAATGAAATAATTGGCTGCGCGAAATTGTATCGTAGGTATCCAAATGCATGTGTGTGTGTTTCTGTGTGTCATATGCCAATGGACGTTTCGCGAATGTAATTATTCAGCTGTCCAATGACAAATTTAAACGTAGCCAACGTGTTTTTATCACCGCAAATTAATTTTTTAATTTATTTTTTTATTGATAATCCCCTAAGGTACTTTCCATAAAACAAAAATCGTTTTCTATTAAAAAATTCGTCAATTGGTTTTTTTTCTATGAAAGACAAAGGTTTGAAAAATATTTTCGAAATTCCTCTATTAAATTCTTAAAAAATAGGGAATGAAAAAAAAAAATAATAATGTAAAAAGATTGCAATTTTACGCAACATTGGATTTTTTTAATAAGAAATATTATTTATTTCTTTTTTCACGTGTGATTTATGTGTCTATCGCACTAGTCATTCGGTGGCGAAAGAAATATGCTTTATCGCGCAATATTAGCTTGTATATTCGGAGTAAAAAAAAAATATTTGCATGGAAAAAAAATACTTCTCAACTTGATCTATTCTCACGAGTTGTTAAAAAAAAAAAAAAAGAAAAAACTCGAACGCAGGGTGACTAGGTGGGGTAAAATGAAAAGCGTCAAAAGTGAACGGTTTGAAATATGGAGGACAAAACATGGCGAACCATGTGGCGTGTGTCACATTATTTTTGCACGCGGCGATGCGATGGCGTCAGCAATAAACGTGATTTTTTTCGACTGGAATATCACTATAAAAAAAAATGAAGAAAAAAAATAAAATTTCGATTAAAGCACCAGTGGACCGAGTAAAATTGATGTATGCATGAGGAATATTTATAAAAATTCATGAATATACGATAAAATTTTAAAACTTTATCTCATATAAAAATTATTAATTTATTAAAGTGATTTTTAATACTAAAATAACGAAAAAAAAAAAAAAAAATTATAAAAATCGAGTTTTTTTTAAGAATTACAAAAAATTTCATGAAATGTTTTTTGTAGAAAATTAGATTCTAAACACTTTATTTAGAGTAACATTTTTTTATAATTCACATATTTACCAAGTTATTGCAAAAAAAATTTTTTTAATTCCGAAAAAAAAAATTTTTTTTTTTTACGTGAGATTTTTGGGTTTTTGCTTGGGAAAAATACGAAAAAAAAAAATACATAAAATCGTCGGAATAATGGAGTTAAAAATGGCCGCTTTATGTGATATACGCGCGTGACCATATGGTTGAAAATCGAGGGTAGAATGTATATGTGGGGGAGTTACATAGGCACCCGTAGGGACATATTCACACACGAGACGCTACTTTGGACAATATATTTGGTTTCTTCCGGCGTGGTGGGTGCTCGTATACTCTTGATGCGCGCGATTCGCGATTTTTATGTTATTGGAAAGCGATAGTATTTTCGCATCGGCGGTTCGACTCTTTTATACTTCTTCTGTGCGTCATATTTCACGTCCACAAACGTGTAAAAGTCACATTAGATACTTCTGCCTTTGCCAACCCTCCAGAAATAGTTTTTGTCACTCGCGGAAGTAGCTGATTTAATTCCAATGCACGCCTAAATGAAAACGATATTTTACTATCGCATATTTATCTTCGCTACTTCATGGCTCGGAAAATTTTTCATTTAATCTTTTTTGTAGAGAATTTTCCGCACTATAAAAAAGGTTTTTAGCAAAAGTTCTCTAAATCTCATCACTGAGATATTTTGACTTTTTTTAATGTTTAAAGAAATATATGTTGCAAATTGAAAGAAGGAGAAAGTGTGGAAAGAGCGTAGAAAGGTTTTTTTGGCGCAAAAGGATCACGCTAGGAGCTTTTAGGGTCAGCCAGTGCGCAGTTCGCGTCCTATCACACATCATAAATCGTCCTAAGGCCATTTTCACTCGGCGCGTCCTGGTTCCACTGTCCTCGGCATTTACTCGGCATGTCTCACACAATTCAACCTCTCATCGAAACGACTTTTGCGCAGAGAAATAGCCCGGAATGATTTTCCTCCATTGCCGTATCATGTTCAGATCGACGGACGCACACACTCGCGCACCGTTTTCGTGATAAGGATATAGTAGGACGACGAAGAACTTCATCCGAGGCAATACAAACCCAAACGATTGGCCGGGCAAAACGTTGGGGCTTTAGACCCTCGCGTAAATCACGCCAGGGGCTTAAACAATAATCAGAATGTAATGTTGCCGTTAATTAACCCATTTACTAATGCCAATTATATTTTTATACTTCCCCTAACAACCGCAAAATACATTTATCACAGTGTCTAAAATACGAGGAGTGTGTAATAAATGAGTTGTACGAAACGAAGAAGAAGTTGAAGAAAAAAAAGTCCTTAAACATTGGATGATGGGAAAATGGCAACATATGGTTGAAGGTCCTGTAGAAAAAATGCCGAAAAGTTGATAAGGGGATAAGGACAATGATATTTTAATGTTTTTAACCACTTGGAAGGTCCTGAACACCCTGTGCAAGAATTGAGAGGTTTAATTTAAATAACTTTTTAATTATTTATCGAATGTCCTTGAACATTGGATGTAAGGGTAGTTACCCTTGTACCAACATCCGATTAAAAAATCAGCGAGATCGGATAATAAACAACGAAACGGTAAGTAAATAAACAAAAAAAATTTGTTTATGCAAATATCTCGAGAACGGCTGGAGATATCGAAAAAATAAGGGTGGTTTGCGGGGGTGTATCTATAGGGGGGTCGGCAATTTCCACCCTCTATCGACTGAGCCGTCGACAATTAATCAATTGTTATAAACAAATGAAATGAATACAAGTAAAAAAAACTAGGGATCTGCCGTCATTTTATCGATTTTTTTCCGGATTTTTGTCCCGAAATTGAAAATTTCAATTGTTAATAACTTCTTTTTTATCCATCGGATGACCTTGAGAATTGAATGCAAGGGTGGTTACCCTTAAACCAACCCCCCATCCAAAAATCAGCGAGATCGGACAATAAACAAAGAAACGGTAAGTAAATAAACAAAAAAAATTTGTTTATGCAAATATCTCGAGAACGGTTGGAGATATCGAAAAAATAAGGGTGGTTTGCGGGGGTGTATCTATAGGGGGGTCGGTAATTTCCGCCCTCTATCGACTGAGCCATCGACAATCAACCAATTGTTATAAACAAACAAGATATTTGCAAGTAAAAAAAACTAGGGATCTGCCGTCATTTTATCGATTTTTTCCGGATTTTTGTCCCGAAATTGAAAATTTCAATTGTTAATAACTTTTTTTTTATCCATCGGATGACCTTGAGAATTGAATGCAAGGGTGGTTACCCTTGAACCAACCCCCCATCCAAAAATCAGCGAGATCGGACAATAAACAAAGAAACGGTAAGTAAATAAACAAAAAAAATAACCAACCCCCCATCCAAAAATCAGCGAGATCGGACAATAAACAAAGAAACGGTAAGTAAATAAACAAAAAAAATTTGTTTATGCAAATATCTCGAGAACTGCTGGAGATATCGAAAAAATGAGGGTGGTTTGCGGGGGTGTATCTATAGGGGGGTCGGTAATTTCCACCCTCTATCGACTGAGCCATCGACAATTAATCAATTGTTATAAACAAATGAAATGAATACAAGTAAAAAAAACTAGGGATCTGCCGTCATTTTATCGATTTTTTTCCGGATTTTTGCGCCGAAATTGAAAATTTCAATTGTTGATAACTTTTTTTTTATTCATCGGATGACCTTGAAAATTGAATGCAAGGGTGGTTACCCTTGTACCAACCCCCCATCCAAAAATCAGCGAGATCGGACAATAAACAAAGAAACGGTAAGTAAATAAACAAAAAAAATTTGTTTATGCAAATATCTCGAGAACGGCTGGAGATATCGAAAAAATAAGGGTGGTTTGCGGGGGTGTATCTATAGGGGGGTCGGTAATTTCCGCCCTCTATCGACTGAGCCATCGACAATCAACCAATTGTTATAAACAAACAAGATATTTGCAAGTAAAAAAAACTAGGGATCTGCCGTCATTTTATCGATTTTTTTCCGGATTTTTGCGCCGAAATTGAAAATTTCAATTGTTGATAACTTTTTTTTTATTCATCGGATGACCTTGAAAATTGAATGCAAGGGTGGTTACCCTTGTACCAACCCCCCATTAAAAAATCAGCGAGATCGGATAATAAACAACAAAACGGTAAGTAAATAAACAAAAAAAATTTGTTTATGCAAATATCTCGAGAACGGCTGGAGATATCGAAAAAATAAGGGTGGTTTGCGGGGGTGTATCTATAGGGGGGTCGGTAATTTCCGCCCTCTATCGACTGAGCCATCGACAATCAACCAATTGTTATAAACAAACAAGATATTTGCAAGTAAAAAAAACTAGGGATCTGCCGTCATTTTATCGATTTTTTTCCGGATTTTTGCGCCGAAATTGAAAATTTCAATTGTTGATAACTTTTTTTTTATTCATCGGATGACCTTGAAAATTGAATGTAGGGGTAGTTACCCTTGTACCAGCATCCTGTGCAAAAATCAGCGAGATCGGACAATAAACAAAGAAACGGTAAGTAAATAAACAAAAAAAAATTGTTTATGCAAATATCTCGAGAACGGCTGGAGATATCGAAAAAATAAGGGTGGTTTGCGGGGGTGTATCTATAGGGGGGTCGGTAATTTCCGCCCTCTATCGACTGAGCCATCGACAATCAACCAATTGTTATAAACAAACAAGATATTTGCAAGTAAAAAAAACTAGGGATCTGCCGTCATTTTATCGATTTTTTTCCGGATTTGTGCGCCGAAATTGAAAATTTTAATTGTTAATAACTTTTTTGTTATTTGGCAGATGTCCTTGAGAATTAAATACAAGGGTCCTGGCACATGGACCAACCCCCTATCCAAAAATTAGCATGATTGAACAAAAAAACGAAAATTTTTTCGAAATTTTTAATTCCAAAATTTGCCGCAAGATGGCGCTGAATTTTTATAAGGATTTTAGTTCTATAATTTACCGCTAGATGGCGCTGCAGTCGCGAAAAATTTTTAAAGCGCGGAATCTCCCGCATTTTTTTTTATTTTTTCAAACTCAACGATCGCGGAGAATGTACGTGGAGCTCCTGAGAAAAAAAAACCTCAAGAAAAGATTACAAATAAATGAACATTCTTAATTTTAATGTCAATTGTTTATAGCTTTATTATCTCTTCCCTAATAACAATAGGTCCTTGAAATTTTTAATATGTATCATCAACAATGCCGTTACATCTTTGCTCTTACAAAACTTTATCACAATCTGAAAACCAAAATTAACAGCAGCAATCAACAAACAATAGTTAAATTAAAAAAAAAAAATGATTTTTCGCATATTTGTAAATGGTAGTATTATCATTATTATATATATTAATATTATCAGTTAATAATACACTTTTTCATAGAGTTTTCGATGCCAATTCGAAATTATTGTAATTTCGACTGCACCGTACTGCTCTCATCCTTCGATGGCTCAACCCCGTCGGACTAGAATCAAACAAAACAAATTGTTTATTCTTAATATCTAAAGAATTGTGAGAAATCATTAATAATTTATCATTAATAATTAATCCCTTTACCATCAGATATCCTCCCTAAAAGTCCTTGAAAATATAATTCCAGGATCCTGACGTTACATGTCCAGTGCTCCTGTAAAAAATTCATTTTCGATCAATATATAATTATAAATCTTAAATGAAAAAAAATCCAAAAAAATTTTTATTTTTTCAATTACCTCAATCCGCCATTTTGAGTGACATCAGTTCCCAAAAATTTTCTCAATTATCCTTGACCTCCCTTAAAAAATAGCATTCTCCATTTTTTTCATCCCCATTGCCTCCATCAGTCAATCTAAAAAAAAAAATCTCTGAAAAAGAAAAAAAAAGCCTCAATTAATGATTAGTCTTAATTGGAAAGCACGATTAATTCATCGCCACCGGGGAGAGACTAGTATTTTCCATAATGAACGCGGGATAAAAACAGGCAGTAAAGTACAGATATTTTGGCTTGGTGCAATGGAGTAAAATGTTGACCGGAAGTCATTAATCTTCACTTTGGTCGCGTCACTGGTCTAATGACGGGCACGTGGGGTAGCACAGGGCTTGCAAGCAGTTTTCCCCTGGGTTTCCTCAGTCTCGAATTAACCATAATGAAATAACGATCTCACGTTCCGCGGTGTATAATGCTTGACAAAACGTCGCCCCATCCCCTCGACGAGTTTGTTCCTGCTGCGAAACACACACTCTCTGAGCTTTAAGTTTATTTACGAGCTTTACTCGCGCGGTGATACATTCAACTGTGAATATTCGAGCGTGCAACATCCCATTGAAATTTCCTATTAATACTGCACGACTGAAAACTCGCTATTTTCACCACCCGAGAAAAAAAAAAAAAAAAACAAAAAAAAAACCCCAACAAAATTTTCTACACGTTTTGCAAGCTAGATTTTTTTTGTCTTTGACGTTTAAAAATTGTTTTTAAATATTGGAAAATTTTTTTTCTTCTATGACAAAATCACTGGCTTTATTTCTATCGAATCACGAGCGAGTTCACAGGGTCAACTGACGACTCTAACTCGAATCACAATGGCGAATACAATAGCACCGCCACGGAGACAACTACTCGGGCGGCACTCAAAGAAATTGCTTGGTGGTCTCATGAACCCCTGACCTCACTCAAGAATCTCATCCGCAAACACGAAATAAAATGTGTCGACCCGGGGTGAAGAAAAACATTTTTTTCCTTATCTCTAAAAAAATCGGTGATTTTGTATTTATTTTTATTAATTGAATATTAAAGTGTGCTATAAAATCCACTCTTTTGCATAAAATAAATAAATTAAAATCACGAATTTACGAATCAAGTGAAAGAACTCGCAGTTTAGTCAGCCAAGCCATACAAAAGAGTTTTTCTAAGCCTCTCAAAATCTAGAGAAAAAAAAAATACCAACCCTCTTTCCCGCATTTATTCATATCTCTCACCGTTCAATTTCACAAAAAAAAATCTGGAAATTGACGTTGGGTGTGGGGTATGAACGTGCGATAGATCCTTTTTTAATTGAACAAGACGGAGATGAAATTCGAGTTTAATAGAACGACGAGTATTTTTGTTCCTTTTTTGGTTTTGTCAGAGGGTAATTTTTCTTAGTCCTCCTCTACTGTAAATTAACGGTGTCCCAAATAAGAGGCAAATCATGGAGATACAGGCACGGGAAGTATCGGAGTTTCAAGCGGCTCGCCATCAAGGGGTATATAGAGTGAAGTTGGTGCGCGCGGCGAGCTTACGAAGCGTAAAATTAGTTTCCACGTTCGACTACGGGGGTTGGCAACCAAGGCATTTCCTAGTACACTGCAACAGAAGGGGCCTCAGTTCTCATTTTCCTCGTCCTCGCATTTTTTTTCTCTTTTTTTTCATCCGGATTTCACCACTGACACATGAAGTCCTGGACAATTTATGAATCTGCGTGAGAGAAAAATAAATTTATCGATTCGTATCTACTGATTAATTAAAAATAAAAAATAAATTTAATTACGTCAATCACAATGAAATTGGATATATATATAGGTGTTGACAAATTTTTATCAGTGACTCTGAGAGATGTTGGGTTTTTGTTTTGAGCTTTTTTTTTTTTTTGATGAATTCAAAGAGGGAACAGCATTAACGTTAAAAGCCAGCGAAACAACGGGACTACGAAGCGTGAATTATAAAGGGAGTATCCGCTGCCATTCACTCGGCTGCCAGACAAAAGAAACCGTGATTAATGGAACTCAGAACTTGTCGTTAATAACAAAAAAACCAACCTATTTTTCAGACCAAAATCCTTATTATTATTATTTTTTTGCTATATCTTGTCTGCTATTTTTTTAAATTAAATTATTTATTTAGTGAATTTCGTTTTTTAGGTATACTCAAACAATTTCAAAAATTACTGTTATTTTAAGGTTTATAATAAAAAAATTTTAACATTTAAAATAAATATTCCAAAAAAATTTTCGTTCTTAAATAGAAACTGTAAAAAAAAAAAAAAAAAATTTCATCAAATAATTAGGAAAAAAATTTTTTTTTCCTTCAGAAATTTGTAAATAGTATGATTGCATGTAAAATCAATTAAGTATAAAACAAATTTCACTAAAACCCAAATAATTATCGTAACAGTCAGACTTTGATCGCGGTATTCCACGACACGATGTACCAGAAAAAAAAAAATATAAAACACATACCGACAATTGTTTTTTTTTTTCCTCAGGTGATGCACAGCAGTTGCGTGTTGAGGTCGAAGTTTTCTCACCTAGCTCCAATCAGTTCCACGTCAAACTTTTCTTCTCACTCACGATAGCAGTGTGCCTGATTCCCTCGTCTTTTCACCCTCGCTTGCTGAGCTCTCTGCGCCCCAATCACGCCATGACGCGAGGATTTCCCCGATAAATTTATTATCCACGTCGTGTTGGAAACATCATTAGGCAAGTCTGCACAAGATATTTATACATACATACATAAAAGCCTAAGCATCGTC
Organism: Macrocentrus cingulum; assembly: GCA_002156465.1. Classification (NCBI taxonomy): domain Eukaryota; kingdom Metazoa; phylum Arthropoda; class Insecta; order Hymenoptera; family Braconidae; genus Macrocentrus; species Macrocentrus cingulum. Next base: position 82,930 of record MVJL01009493.1, on the reverse strand, counting down.
GTCGTACAATCATTCAGTCTCTCGAATTTCACTAAAAACTTTATAAATTCAATACACGAAGAATCGATCAATTTCGTTTTCAATCTCAAACCAACACCATTATCATGTCAGTTGTCCTGTCATGGCTCCTACCTTGTTTTCGCTCGTTTCCATGTCCGTATTGTTATCTACAGACTGTATACCACCATTCAAGTACTGTAAATTTAACAATGCTCTGTGCTCTGCGTCTTCCAATTAATCCACATAATTTTTTTCCTGAAAAAAAAATTTTTTCACATCAGAAAAAAATTAATTTCTACCTTAAAAAAATTTTTTTAATTATTCTATCATGCATTTTATAAGATTAATCATGACAATTAACACGTGAAAAATAAAAATATCAACCTAAACGAATTAGTAGAGGTCGATGAACATTTCTCGGTATTAAATTAATTCATAAAATACAAATAAGATTATATCAAATGACAAGAAAGCATCAATGTGCACTTGTTGATTAAAAATTAATTAAATAATCAATTTAAAAAAATCGAAATTGATAGAAAATAGATGATACACATGATATTTAACGTTAGAAAGTGATATTATTGACGTTAAATGAGATGAGAAGTGTCGTGCAGGCGTTGCAGGTCATTCAAAATTAATTATATGGAAGGCAAGTGTTAGAAAAGCACGAGCACGCCACGATGTAATGCTGTGCACGTCTCGGTAGGCGAAAGAGGCAGCTAATAAACCAGCATCAATTAGTCGGGCACGCTAACACTTCGCAGCTGGTGCAGAGGTATCCAGAGAGCTACTATATATGTAAGCACTGCACCAGGCACATCAGAAGCTTATAAAGCAAAAGCCAGTGGTTGTTTGTGGTTCGTGTGCACTTTCCAACCTGAAAAACCACGATAAATTTTATTTTTTTTATTATTATTAATATTTTTATCTGCATTATATACGTCAAAATAAATAAAAAGAATTTGATAAATAGATGTAAAAAAATTAATTAATTAAAAATTGAATTTTTTTCACGATTAATTTTCATTTTTTAATTGCTCAAATATGCTAGAAAAACAAAAATTTCTGATTTATATTCATGTATTATATATTCCATGTTTTTTGGAATTTTTTGATGGAGAAATTTTCTATTATTTTTTAAATTTTTTAGGTAGAGGAATTTAATTGGAGAATTGTGGTAAATTATTGGTAGCAAGTTTGGAGCAATAGGGTATTATTTAGAACTAATATTCTAGTTTACCAATTGTTTACCAGCTATATTAGTTGTCCTGTTGACAGAAGTTAACTCGCCTGATTTGTTGAGCTGCAGACGCGGCGACCAAAAGGCTTCTTCATTGCCCCGGTAAAGTTGGCCAATGTACGGTGCTCTCTGAAGGTCAATGACCAATTTTAAAGTTGTGAAAACCTGCAAAATATCTTTTTAGATGGAAAATTACTTTTTTTTTTACTTTAGAAACTTTTATGACTAACATCAACAGATTGTTATATATAAAAAAAAAAAAAATTTTCAACCAACAAAAATATATATTATTTATATTTTACATAACTAATATATTAAAAGATGTTTGAATAACATATTAATACTCTAGAATGATTTTTAAGATCTTTCATTGCCTTGAAAAAAAAAAATTTTTTTTTTTTGTAAAATTTTCAAAGTGATCCATCCCACCTTAGAAATTATGATATTTTCATGATTTTTTTCAGTTTTTTAACGATAACTCGATAAATAAGCAAGATATCAAAAAATGTCACTCTGCCAAAATGATTGAGAGTTTTATTTTCTACAAAAAATGTCTAATAAACTTTTTTGTATTTTTCTTAGTTTTTGAGAAATTATTATTTTTTTGAAAGTTTGATTTTTTAAAATATCTCCAAAACAAAGATAAATACCAAAAAAATGTATTCTACATTTTTTATAGTAAATAAAATTTACAATCATTTAACTCTTCTAATATTTTTCATTATCTCGCTTGGTTATCGAGTTATCAGCAAAAAACTGAAAAAGTCAAGATTTGAAAGAGGTAAACCTGTCCAAAATTTGACGGAAAAAAAAAAATTTTTTTCCCTGCATCACAAATCCTAAAATTTATTGTTATCATTAACTCCACTAAAAATAACAAAAAAAAAACCCATTTTTCATTCATATTTTTAACATATTAATCGTTAACAAAAAAAAAATTTTTTTTTTTTCAACTTTTGACAAATTATATTTTTATTTGTTAAATTATTTAAGCACTCGAGGAAATTAAATAATTAAATTTTTACATTACTTCTCGTAATATCGCGGAGGAATTCTCAAAGGACAAGAAATAAAAAGGCACAGAAAAAAAGTGAACAAACGCTGTTCAATTCTCATCGGTGATGGAAGTACACACTGAGGAAAGACAGTTGGCACCAAAGACTCATTAATTTTGGAGCTACTTGAATGTGCACTCGAGGAATTCGTCACGTCCGGACGATTATCTTTAATGAGATAGATATATTCTAATGACTGTATTCTCCCCAAAAAATTAAAAATCAACACATTGACGTTAAATTAAATATTTCCCTCGAGCGAAAAAAAAAACTTTCGTCACAATCTTTGATGTTTAATGTTAATTTTTTACAACCAAAACTTGTATAATAATTTTCTAATCTTTTGGGACACTTTTAGGCAAGAAGAAAATTACATACGACCATAGCAAAAAATTTTTCCAAGCTAAAAAAAAAGTTCATAGATGATGCAAGCACGAAGACCAAGTTGGTGAGAAACTTGCGACATTGCGACAGCACAAAGACGCAGTTAGTGATTCTCTGAGGTGATGTAGACAATTTGTCCCGTGAGAACACCATTTCCAACACAACACCACGAAAATTACCCCCAAGACAATCGACGACATCATCATTAATGATACTTCACTCCTAAATGGCAGGTAAACCGCAAATTCGACTGATCGCATAGAATTTGTTAAAATTAAATATCTCAAAAACTCCACGACCAATCGAATTTTTTCTGTGAACCTTTTTTGTACCTTAATAAATGCCCTACAAAAAAGGTCTTACAAAAAATTGTCATAACTTCAAAATTTCCTGATATATATAGAAAAATATCTACTCGAAAAAAAAAACTTCACTTACTTATTCGCATTAAATTTAAAATAACTTGAAAACGAAAAAAGCAAGAGAAAAATTTAATAGAACCTTTTTTGTAGCCAAGAAAATGCTCTTTAAAATTGCTCTAACACAAATTAATGTGCCTTGCATATTGACCAAGTTATTTCGAAAATAACTCGTCAAACATAAGCATCAAATGACAGAATATCTTGATTTACACTGTATACAAGCAAAATCCACAGTTAGCGGTGCATAAATAGATGAGCGACAGTATTGTAGCAACGACAATAAGTTCTATATGGTGTCTAGCGCTAAGATGACGTGGACGCTGGCAACAAAGTGGATAACTGAGCCGCGTGGGACAAGAGTGCTGTTCCTTGTAGTCTACTGGTCCGCGCGTTTGTGCATAGATCTATAGCAGTTCGACGTAACCACTTGTCTTCATCCCACGCTGCTCTCTCACTCTTCATCGGCACTTTAACGCTCGCCCGCAATTTCGGAGGGCGCCCGCTTATCCACTGACAATCCCTCACCCTCTCTGCCCCTCGCTCAGCCACTTCAATTTGCATTACGCCCGACCGCGCATAGCCGAAGGATCAATTAAATTTCTATTAAGCGTCCACGTTTTTTTTTTCCTCATTTCTCCATCCTCCAGTTCTGTTCTACCATTAGATGATGGATTTGTGCCAATTAAGTGTGTAAAACCGCGCTGATTAAGTGAGCAATATACTCAATCATGAATAATTCAATTTTCTAAATGGTTTTTTTTTTGTGTAAAAATAAAAATTTCAGTGACAAATAAGTTTTTTCTTAAAAAATTTCAACAAAAAAAAACCGAAAAATTATTTTTTTTTTACCCATAAATTTCATTAAATACTTTTTTTAGCTCTGAAATTTAAATTTAACTGGGCTTGTATGTTTTTTTATTGAAAAAAAATTCATTTTTTGGGTTTTTTTATTGAGATTTTGGATAAAAAAAAAATTTTTCCACTAAAATTTTCATTCGCCAATTTTTTTCTGAATGCGAAAAAAATTTTATTTTAGATGAAAAATGTTTTTTTTTTCTTTAATATTGTATTTAGGTGTTTTGCCACTTGGGCAAAGCCGGAAACTTTGACAAGGTACACCCTTGTTTAGCGGCGTCCTCAAAGCTGAAACACAATGGCCTTCAGCGTCCTCTAGAGCACATTCTGCGCTGCACCGCGACGTCGAGAGGTTGCCAGCATGATTTGGAGATCTCACACACTCGCCTGGTTTAAGACGACATTAGAACGACCTTCATAATGACCCTCTGCCGCTCGACAACGACCTGGCAGAGCTTCGAAACAGAAACTCTCTGGATGAAACATGATGGAGGTCCTCCTGGAGGACACTGCGGTGCTTAGAACATTGTTCTGGTAAGATTTTATATCGCACTGCAAGTGATTCAGGTGCTCAATTCACACTACAGTTCGTTTTCATGGGTATGTTGGTGCAAACAAGAGAACAAATCGAAAACTCGAGTTTTCCAAGCAAAAAATCCCAATAATAACTAAAGTTAACCGATTTTTTTACTGAATCTTTTTTATAGACAATTTAAAAAGCTTCAAAATGAGCTATGTAAAGTATTTTTAAATTTAATAGTTTTTAAGATATTTAAGAAAAAACAAACAAACTACTCAACAAAATTGTGTTTTTCTCTCTTATGAAAACATGGTCATTTTCTTTTATTAATATCTCAAAAACTATTTAATAAAAAAATTTATTTAATAGCTCATTTTATAAAACGTTAAATTCTCTGTAAAAAATGTATAATACAAAATTCGTATTATTCTAATAGTTCTTGAGATATTTTTCAAAATAATCCGACCAATATTATTTCTTCATTATGAAAACTCGCTAGTTTGCATACGATTTCTCGAATAGAATTTCCCATGGTACTAAAACCACGTTAAATTAACTCACCGACTCGATGCAGATATACAGAAATCTTCTATCTAAACGTCTGTGCATCCTCTGAAGATGCCCGGGCTAATCCTGAAGGTTGTGCTCGTTGTAAATCGCAAAATCCTCGGGTGGAACGTGAAATGTAGACAGTTTCAACTAATGATCTAACTTTACGTACCACCCGCACAGCTCATCCTAAGCGCAATCACACTCTTTCGAAATCCCGATCCTTTGAAAAATCTCGTCTTATTCCCAAAATCTGCAAAAAAAAAAAAAATTTATTATAAAAATTTTTCACTTAAAAACAATTTTTAATTTATGCAAAAGCAAAAAATTTTTCCATAAATGAAAAATCCCTTTAAAAAAACTCTTAAAATCAATTTTATAGTCGAAAATTTTTTTTTTTTTCAATTACAAAACAGATTTAGGTTGAAAAAAACGTGGTTAGAAGTTTTTTTATGAAATTGCCATCATAGCGACTTGACGTCATAGATCGCGACCGAGAACGCGAGGGTAGAGGGTAAATTGCAGTGGGAAATTATTCGACATCCCTGTGGACAGGAGGTTCTAGCGATGAATTTTTTTCCCCCCCACGTAATTTGCGCGGTGGACAGGCAAAGGGGCGCGACACGGTATAGATTGCGAACGGTGTTGGTGGTGCAAGCAGAGAGAGGTCGATGTCGATCATCAGTGGTGAGCACATGTACGCAAACCTGTCCGGCAAAACCCGTGGTTATTGGTTGGCGAACACCAGAGCAAGCGCGACTGACAAATACAGCGGGGGATGAGGCGTCTCCTCATCCTCCTCCCCCTATTTCTATCCAACGTATAGCCCCAACTCGATCTCGATAATCAGGGATTGCCGGACTTTGAGCTGCAGTCGAGGGATCGCTGTGCACTGGAGCGATTTTGCAATCGTAAAAAACCCTCGGCTATGACGGATCAGTGGCGGGAAATGGTGTTTTTGCCCTACTGCAACCGCTGCTCCTGTCTTTTGTCCCTCCTGTCTACCCGCTTTCATTCCCATCTGCTGACGTTCACGTGTTTTGTTTCTACAATTTTCACCATCGCAAATTCACTTTTTTATAATTATATTTTTGTTAGAAAAAAAAAAATCCAAAACGAACAAACACTCTACAATCATTAAAAACCCTTTTTTTAAAAAAAAAAAAAACCTCTAAAATTATTTTGATGGCGAGAAAAAAAAAAATATTGTTATCCTTCGAAAGAAAAAAGAGATCCTTAAAAAATTTAATGAAAAATAAAATTTTTTGTTTCAGTAATAACTTTGTAAATAATAAAAATAACGAAAAATCCTATTTTAATTAAATAATTAATAAAATTGACAATATTTCCTCAATTTTTTGAAATATACAATTGATTTTTTTAATTTTTAATTTTTTTTAAATATCTCAAAAACAAAGCAAAAAATGAAAAAAACTTATTCTACATTTTTTATAGTAAATTAAACTCCCTATAATTTAACTTATATAAAATTTTCCTTTATTTTCATTATTTTTCGAGTTATCGTCAAAAAACAAAATATAAAAAAATATCACGAAAACAACAATTTCTAAAACTCATCTTACATACATTAGTGAGAAAGAAAAAAATTCTAAAAAAATATAAAATAAAATAAATAAAAAAAATAATTTAAAGTGATGGAAGTAAATTGGCAGAATGAAATAGCAATCTAAGAGAATTTGTGTCGGGCCATTGAGTATCTGGTGTTCGATAATGTAAATTTAATTTTTCCCACGCTGGAAAAGTTGGCAGAGGGAGGTTAACATCCACAAATCCGCGCCCCACGGCGGCCAAAGCGGCCCGTCATGCAAAAAGATAAAACTCCATCTGGGAAAATCCCACCCTGGGCGGCGCGCAGGGTGGTGGCATTTATATACGATTTTCCTCGGGTAATCGCGAACATCCATTTACGATCTGTGGGCTCCTTCAATTTCTCGTTTACCAGACGATAGTGGTGGCGGCGCAAAGAAACCCCCTATAACACAGAAACTGCGTGTATTTTCAACTCCCCCAACGGCCAAAACCCCGTGGAACGGCTATTGATTTACGACGACTATTTGCAAGATCACGCCGTCCGTGTTGAAAGTTTCTGCAACTGTGCGCCCTACCCTCGCTGTTTCTAGTATAGCGTTACTTTTGCAGTTGGAAGACGCGCAGCAACCTCTCTCACGTTTTACGCCGCAGTCCTGCTTGTACGTGCAAAGAAGTTTAGCTGTCGGATTGAAAAGAACAAGAAAATCCGACTCGTGACTGGATATAGGTATTTTTAGGGGTGAAAGGAAGAAGCTTGAAAAAACCATTCCCTCACTATATATAGGCCAATATTCTTCATAATTGCCCTGCGCGCGTTTCACTGCACAAACTTCACGAGTCAGCGATGCTTTGCACATTTTCTAGCGGTTAGCGACAATTTTACGCTTCACGAATTCTCTATGCTATAGTTGAAAATTATTTCAAGGATTTTTTTTTTTTTTCATAACTCTTGAAATACTCGACAATTAATGCTTTGACCTATTTTTTTCTAAACCCTGTGAATTTTGAGATATTAGTAAACAAAAATTGAAAAAAAAATTTTTTCATCTTCAAATTGAAAGTATTTACAAGATTTGTTTAAATTTACTGATAAAGAAATGAGCTATTATTAAAAAGCCACGGAAATATATAAAAACACACAAAAAACGGCAGAATTGTCACAAGACATCCCTTTAAAAATTTAAACAAAACAAATTTGACAAATTCATATCAACAATATCTCGACTTGAATCAATTTCTCGCATTGCAAACTTCATTCAGAGAGTCAATTAACACCGAGCAGCTGGAAAAAGCGATAGATCATCGAGCGGACTAGGCGATAAATAGTTTGACGTCATGCAGGTTTCATTTCCAACGTCCAAAACGGATGAAAATTGAGAACAAAGTGTCCAGGTAAGCTGACAGCGAGGGGCTGTCTAGATTTAGTAAGATCTAGAACTAAAGTGTGGCTATTGGAGGTATATCACTCACAGCGTGTGGTTACGACTCCCACCATTAACCCCCTGGCTCTAGAGTGTGGTAAATCACACCGTTGACCCGGCAACCACACTCTCGTCTGCTCCAAGCTCGAAAACCCTTGCTTTGGTCCTCAAGAGTAGACTATACATAGTCTAGCTTACATTTCTATATCTATATTGCCAGAGTTGGATATTCGTATTCCTCGAATTCGCACGTCGTCTTCGACGTCGAGCTATATGCAAATTGGAAAGCTGTTTCAGCACGCTCAATTACATTGGCAGGGTTCAATATCGTACGTGCAAGTGATGTGGCAATCATGAAGGATTGCTGTGTGATGTCAGGACTCGTTCCTCGTAATTCCATCTTAGTTCTCACTAAATCTAATTTAAGCCAGGCTTAAAGACTGCTCTGTAGCCGCGTAAGAGCCGATCGAAGAAGAAGAATCTTGTGAACAAAAAAAAAACCCCCAATTTTAAATTACTTTTAAATTGTTGAAATTCTCTCACCGATTTTTTTTTTTTTAGAGATTTTTCCCTTCATTAAATAGAAGATTATTTGAGTCGTTTATTTAAACAGATATTTTAAAAAGTTTCGTTGTAAATATATGGAAATTAAATGGAGTGTGAATTATTTATGAATATCAACAGAAATGTCTTATTTTAGCAATATCTTGAAAACTATGAGGTTTATGAAAAAAATTATTCAGAACATTTTTTTAGATTGATAAATTTTCTATAAAAAAGGTTATATAAAAAACTTTTGTAATTTACATATTTTACCAGATATTATTAAAAAAGTATCAAATATTGAATTTTCACTCATTTTTTTTTTTTTTTTTACTAATATCTTAAAAACCATTAATTTTATCAAAATTTTATATTCTACCTTTTATTATAAAACATTTCACGAGCTAAAAAAAAACAAGTTGTCGATACTTTACGATAAAATTTTTGAAAAGAAAAAATAAGCACCAAATAATAATTATTCATTTTTTGAAATATCTTAAAAACCTAATACTTTACAGTGTTAATGCTAAGGACCTTTTTTATAGTCCTTAAAATTCTCTACAAAAAAGCATTAATGTAAAAATTTTGTAATCTGATTATTTACCCTAATATTCATCATTTAAAATGTCTATAAACATTTAACAATCGAAAAAAATTGTCATTCAGCCGGAAAAAAATTGTCTAATACTGATTATTAGAAGTGATAAGAGAAGACAAAAAGGGGAGCATGAAATGCAGGGAATTGCAGCAGCAGGTCGAGCGAAGCCTAGCAATGTCCAAGGCAGCACAAAGCAGTGCGTGTACGGAGTATCTACTAATGGGAATTAGCACTGCACTCGGCAACGCATTGGCAGAGCTCAATCAAATATCCGATGGCGCATCGAGCATTACGACTGAGTTTACATCGTGGACCACGAGCTCATCAATTCGCTTCTGGCGCCTGTGGCGTTGTGCTAGCCTCTTCTCTGTCTCGCCTGTGTTGGCAGGGTCTCTTCATCTCTCGGCGATCGATTACCCACGCTGCATTGTCGACACTGAACGACGCAGGCAACGCAGTTACTCCAATCAGGGGGGACTTATGTCCCCTGACAAATAGCGAGGCGGAAACGAGGCAAAAGAGCCCTGAGCTACGCGAGCCTCGCATCCAGTCATGTTTTATCATCCATCACAACGGATGTGACAGTTGCATACAGATCGAGCTCCAGGTACATTCCAAGGCTTACCCCGTTGCATTAGGCATTGTTTTCCACATGGAATTCACCTACCTCTAGATCCACGATTGAAAAACCCAAAATCACATTAAAAACCATTGAAAATATTGATTTTAGGTTTGAAATTGAAAATAGAACAGTTTAAGACAAATTATTGAAGCAATAAATTTTGGATAATGACATCTAACTAATTAAAAGTGATTAAAGAATTCTCAAAAAAAATTTTAACCCCTTGTCATCATTTTTGAGGTCATCGGCTACCCTCGAAATTTGAAATTCACGAGTTTTATGCAAAATAATTAAGTAATATATGTTTAAATACTCTGCTTTGCCATAAAATATTCCTTGAGGTTGAATTAGCGTCTAACCAACGCTCTAAAAAATTTTCCAACCTCCTGTCATCGTTTGAAAGGTCATCATCAACCCTCCAAATTCAAAATTTTCAAGATTTTATGCGAAAAAATTAAGTAATATAGAGTTAAATACTCTTCTTTACCATGGAATTTTTTGGGGGATTACATTAGTGTCTAAAGAACCCGTCCAAAAAATTTTCAACCTCTTGCAAAATGACCAAAAGTGATTAAAAAATTTTTTTTCTTTCGTTTTTTCGAGACAGTAAATCGGACATTATGACTGCCTCGGTTGGATTATATTAACGTAATGAATCAGGCAGTGGAGAAAGGGAGATCGAGGGTGATCGCGTAGCGTTAAATATGTTCGATCTCGCGAGGTGATTATCAGCACCACTTTGTTCAAATCTCCATTGAACGCTGATGTGCTGGCGAGGAGGAGCGACTAGGCATTTCCGGATAATCTCGGCAAACTCGACGTGATCCACTCATAGCAACAGCAAACTCACTAATTTAATACTAACCATCATCATTATAACAATGCCTGATAATAAACAAAAAATGTCATTCAAAATATACACAAAACAAATTGTTCCAACCTAAAGAAAAAAAAAAAATTCATTCAAAAACACCATTCAAAATCTATTTAAAAAATAAAAACAACATATGAAATACTTCAAAAACCTCAAATAAATAACTCCATTTTTCAAAAAAAAAAAACCTCGATCCTTGAGACAGCGGGCTTACGAAAAAGCTTGAAAAAGAAAAAAAAAATAAGAAAAGTTACATCTCAACTCTGGCCGAAAAACAAAGTTAACGAACTAAATATGAAGCAATCGAACTCTCTCAAGGTTTTTGACGATGCAGACCACGTTTTCCACCCCTGCCAGGCGAAGAATCGCAAAAATAATCCTCGAGCAAGCTTTGAGAAGATTCGTTGACCAAAGAAAAATGTGAAAATCTACACACTATTTTTTATTTACAGCTTGATCCAACTGATTGTACAGTCAATGGATACCTGAGAGCCTCAAGAAACACTAGATGCCTGTCTAACAGGGTTTATTAATAGTTAACGACGAGTAGCGACGTGAATATGGCGTGGGTATTTTGGTGCACAGCAGTTTCAAGATGATAACTCAATTTTCCTGGACCGCCCGAGCCCACCAAGGCTATCGATACGACCGTCTAGCGCTTGAACAAAGGAGTATAGAGGCTTTTAAGTCAGCCATCGGAGGAAATCACGCAAGGGTGCAACCAATTGCGTGGCCATCTGTCGGGACCGACTGTCCCGGGCTTCTAGGGGTCACTGACAATTGTCTTGAGGCCACTTGAAGTTTATAACAGCCTGGAGCGAGTCGTAAAGTGGGCACAAGGGCTTTTTATCGATCTTTTAGTCAAGAAAGTGTCGCTGCGATATAGTTTGACACTCGCTAACTGTATACTGTATCGCCGTGTCGTCCAACTAGCGTACATCGTTAAAATCGCGTGAATATGCAGAATTGTGATAATGTCGTCCAGTACACTTGGGGCCACCGGAAACGAGGGTAATTTCATTTCCACTGCTTCCGTTTTATCCGAAATGTCGCGCGCGCGTTCGCTCACTCGCGCCCCAAGGAAACTCGGCCGTTACTAGATGATAAGGGACTTGGCATTACACCAAAATCCGCCCCGTGAAATTAATTAATTTATATTCGCCCAAGGTTATTAATTTATTAAGAATTTTATTTCAATTTTTTTTTTAATCAAAAATTTTTATGTTCAAAAATCATAATTATCAATTGTTTTGAATAAAAAAAATTGAGCCAATTATTTAATAGTGTTCTTTTTTCATTTAGAAAAAATTAACTTTCCAAACATTTCTAAATAAATATAAAAAAAAAAAAATCGTGAAATTGAAAAAATAAAATATTTATATATCTTTTTATATTCCAGGAAATTCAAACAATAAAAAGTTGTAAAAGCAAAATAAATAAATAAATACTCCAAATGCGAATGGTAATAATTTTTCAAATAATGCGCTTTTCTCTATACAACATAAAGCAGCCTTGAGAAGTGGGAATTTTTGTGTGGTTCTAGCGATAAGAGAATTAACTTCATTTAGCTCCCTCATTATTTCACGTGAATCGATGGCAAAATAATATTTAATCTATCTTTCGTATATATATACACATATATACATACTATCTTGAAATAGTATAAGTATAATAAATTTTATTCTACAGTCTCAGGGACAATTTAGACGAATTTTCACGTCCATCTTGTGGAATAGCTAACGAGGATTTTTTTTTTCTCGCGTTCGTTGGATGTGCAGAGTTATAAACACAGCACGTAACGCCATGGGGGAAAGTTACTCCGCGGGGTGCAATAGTCCACTGTATACGAACAGAATTTTCAAAGAGTTCACGACATAAATGCTCAAAGTAAAAGTTTACATGTATGCAAATTGCTACGAGATATTTTTTCTAACGAAAAAAAAAAATTTTTTTACCTCATCAATTTCAAACAAAATCATTATATCGCAATTGAAAATCTTCATAAAACAATTAAAATTAAAAAAAAAAAATAATTTTACTCTTTGCAAAAAAAATTTTCATTACTATATAATCAGTTGAAAAAATTGAAATTAAATTAAAATAAATTTTCGATGAAAAAAAAAAAAAAATAAATAATTTTTTACAACGAATTTTAATGAGATAAAAAAAAATATTTTAAGATGCAATTCATGTAGTACTAAGAACGTCGCGTTCTTCAAAAACATCATGTAGTTACATTGAACTTTCCTATCGGAAAATTATTGCAAAGGCAAACTTTGAAACTTCCCAAGAGTCGTCCTCGTGAGAAATCGTTGTAGAACTCCCACTGGATCAATAATTTTTCTCACAAACTTTTCACCTCTTCTACATTCCAACGCTTTTAGATGCATTTTAATATGTCTCACAATGAAAATTAGACATTAAATGGAACAAATGAATTTTTTTCCCCCTTATTAATTAAAATCACCAAAGAGAGTATTTTTTAATTTATTAATCAAAAACTAATTTTCCGTGTATTCTCAATGAATTAAGAATTTTTTTGCAACCTTAAAAATCAAAGAAATATTTTTTCAAGTCCGCATTAAACGCTTAAAAAATTATTTATTTGACGTAAAAAATTGTGAAAAAAAAAATTTTTTTTTTTACAAAAATATTTAATAAAACCACAAACCAATTTACTTAAAGCTAGAAAAAAAATTCATCATCCCGATAAGCCGGAAAAATAACACGAGTCTGACCACAGACTTGGTTGTACTACTTGATTCTGCGTTAAAAGAGCAGTGGAGGTGGCATATATCGATAATCGATGGTACTTGACAAAGTTTTAGCGTGAAATAGTGTATATATAGTGGTGCGAAGGCACGTTTTGAGATTAGGCAGGAGAAAAAAAGTTGCTCAGAGGGTGAAAAAAAAGTTTGCGATATATATAAGAACGAAAAGTATTTAAGAGAGAAGTCTGGTGGTATGAGGTATTAAATAGACATCGGTAGGGGTTAGATATCCAACTAAGGCCTCAGCATATATATATATACACACCCTCCGAGGGATTTCTCATAAGCTGACCGTGCGAGAATGCAGCGGCGGAAGCGATTATATACGTAAGATTGGAGGTTTGGCGATAGTTTAGGACACCACCACGCGATGTTATAGGGGCTAAGGCGTTCGAATAAAGTTCTAACGAATTTTTTCCCCACTGTTCAACCCTCGAACTATATCACGCAATCGCCGTCGAAAGTAGAAATATTTTTTTTTCCACCCTTCAAGCTTTTATTACAAAATATTTTTTGATTAATTCGTCGAAAGTGTCGATACTTAACTCCATTTTATTTTTGATAACAAAAAAAAAGTCTAAAATCATCCTCTGTCTTCCGTTCTAAAAAAAGCTCAAAATTAAAGAAAATCGTGCAAATTATAATTGCATAAAAAAATAATTATCCTTAAAAAAAATCCAAACTAAAAAAAAAATTTGAATGTAAAATATGACAATTTTTTGTATTTAAAAATTGAATTATACCCTTTAAATCTTGCAAAAATCCAAAATCAGTACAACTTGAATAGAAATTTTGTTTGAAATAAATTCAAAAAAAAATTCAATTGAAAAATCATTATTTCAAGCCAATTAAAGAACAATAAAAAAAAAAACTTTTCAATAATAATTGAACAATTTTAAAAAAGAAAAGCTCAACAAATCGGTAATTTTCCACAGAATACGATGTAGAAAAATAAATAAAAAAAAAAAAAAATTAATGAAAGAATCCTGGTGTAATAAAAATTTTTTTTTTCGATTAAAGATGAAAATTTATAATTTAAAAACTTAATAAATTGCGAAAAAAAAAAAAAAAAAAATTAAATAACTTTTATAAATATATTTATGAAAGATTTTCCGTGATTTTTCCGATCTTTTTACAGCCACAACTGTGAAAGCCCAGAAAAATCTTTTATTTTATTATTTTTTATTTTTTAAAGAGCGGGGGTAGTTTACCCATTTAACCTTTTTCTTTTATTCCAGTGTGCCACACCTTTGAAAATCCCTTCCGGCGTTTCTCCCCAAAGCCCACCCATCTCTTTCTTCTGCATTTCGCGGCGTTGCCTCCAGATCATTCATAATACATGAGTCTCCATCAAGGATTGATCGTAGAGTGCTACTGCTGCTCGAGTCCTAGTCCATAAATTTTCAGATGTGCTATTTCGATTCTAGCAATAGACAAGTACGCGCTTTCATTTGGAAGTTTTCAATGTTGTTTAAATTCCTCAAGCGTGTTTTTCGTTCGCTCATTTTCTTTTTTTTTTATATTCTTCTCCCTGTCTTTAGTGATAAATGTGAATTGACAAAATCCCTATCTTTAATGATTTTTTTATTTAAATACTTTTATTTAAAATATTTAAATCAAATATGTATCGAACGAATGTAAATAGCTAAGACAAGTTTAAGATTTATATGAAAAAAGAGAATTATTTCGGTGAAATAATTATGTTAATGCAGTATCAAATGTTTTGCTTAGAGTCGATATTTTTTCTACAGTCAGTTTATATATAGAGTTATTTTGAAAACACTCAAGAAAATTTACAACTCTCTTGCGTCGTTTTAAAAACTATCTACACAGGGTTTATATATTTTTTCTCATTAATATATGATATATGTATTTCAACAGTTTATTTTAGAAAAATCGTTGAAAATACGTTGAATTTATGAAAGTACATTTGGCGATAATGGGATGGAGAAGCTGCGGAAAACCAAAGTTCCCTTGGCGAATATGCAAGCGTTATAAGACACGGAAGAAAATAGAGAAAAAAAAAAAGTTGGTGAGAAAGGTTAAAAGGTGCATTGCGTTACTAGCGGAATAAAAAAGTCATCAATTATGGCGACTAAACCGACGAGGCTTGCAGGCACCTATTATACGGCTGTGCTGGAGAAAAAAAAACGTGAGGAAGAGGTTGCGGAATATTATTCAGAGCATTAGGCGTGCTTTCAACCACAAAGAATTTCCATAAAACCGCTCACCGCCATCTAAGGCGGGCCCTCACTCTTTCGCTGTCATCACGCAGCACTCGACTTGTCTCGACTTTTGTTATTTTCCATACCCCCACTCTCCCTCTGCCTCAATGACTTCAAAATCTCCTGCTTTTCAAATTTATCATAGAAAATTCGCCACTTTTATCATGAAAAAAATATATATATATTACATTTTTTTAAGTTTCAAAAACTTTAAAAAGCTTATAAAATTCTTTTAAATATTAAAAAAAAAAAATAAATAAGTATAAATTTTAAAATGTTATTATATTTTTTTTTAAATAATTTTTTTCCATTATTTCTAAAAGTTATTTGATAAAAAAGTTATACATATATTTCATGATAAAATGGTGACTTTTTGAAAAATCAAGAAAAATCATTCAAGATCTAAAAAAAGCACTCAGGAGCTTTCTTCAAATAAAAATGCAGCGATTTATCGTGAAAATGTCCACTTTGCAGGATAATTTTTATGAAAAATTCAACTCTATAAAGACCTTAAAGATGTCTTTTATGTAAATTTATATACATACCTACACATATTCCCGTATATACATACACATATCGATAATTAATGGAAAAGATTGCAGAAAGCGAGGTTATGCATGAGAAAACTTTTACTTTAGCTCTCAAGATGGTGAGATGTATAGGAAAACTGCATTTAGGATCTCAAGCAACTTCTGATACGGTCTTTCATGCAGATATTCGTATATACGTAGATATACAGCCCCCGGAAGGCAAGACTGAAAAAAAAAAAAAAACGGACAGGGAGGGAAAAACGCTATGAATGAGTTCAACATGGTATATTTATAAATAGATGAAAGATTTCCTTTGCCAAAACTTGATTTGTTCAATTTAATTGATCAAATCATCATTTAATTAAATATATCCTCAATTAAACATCTACTCGTAAATTCTTCGATCTAATTGCCGTCGTTTTACATCAATTCAATAAAAAAAAGTTACAGACAGAAAAACGACCAAAATAAAGAATGAATAATTAGACTGGAGGGTACTATTCCGAAAAAAAAAAACTGAATAAATAAACAATTTAATTGCTGCAATGAATATTTTTCAGAGGAAATTCAGATTTTTCATGTATTTTCTATGATTTCTCGTGGTTTCATGATGTTCCAAGCGGTGTATCTCGAATACGGTGAGAGTTAGGGATGGTTTATATAGAACGTTTTTTTTAGTTTGAGAAGAGATCTACAAAAAAGGTTCCGAGGACATTTTTCGCAGGATCCACCGTTTTCGAGATATTTGGGAGTAAATGAGAAGAATGATTTTTTAATATCTGGTCATGATGTTTTTAGTTTAGATGGAAATATCTTGGAAATTGTGAGATTTTGGGAAATTTTTATAAGAATCTTTTTTATCAGTTGAAAAATTTTCTATAAAAAAGGTTCTATATAAAATTTCTGTAGAACGCGATGTTTGTGAGAAATATGCGAGAGAAAAAACAAAAATTGATCGTACCTTGGCTTGATGAGTGGTTCTGCTTTGTACGAGTAGTTTTAAATGATGATAATCAGCTTTGAGGCTGCATATAATTATTTATAAGTCTGTTGGCAATTGTTTTCATGTTTGAAAACAATTTGCACTGTACATTTTGTATTATTTTCGAGAAATTTGATTAAAGTTTAAAATCCTCCTGTCTTATCAACAATTTAGCAAATACCTTTCGTATGTCGTTAGACCTTCCTATCGACTTTATACACGAGATTTTCGCCCTATAAGGAAGATGACGGTAAAAAATAAAACGTCGGTAGCACACAAAGCGTGACTTTGTCGAAGTTTCATTAGCCACACTCTCTGATATGTCTTTCGCGCAAATCTCAAGGGTGCCGAGTTGGCTTTCGACTTGTGAGATACCATAAAATCACGGTTACGGAACTTGGTCATAAAGGTTGTCATAAAAAATAATGTATATTTGAGAAATATAAAAGAAAAAAGAAAAAAATCTTTATGATTGAAAAAAAAAAAAATTATATCGCGTCTTTTAAAAAATCATTTTTTATCTTTCAAATACTCAATTATTCAAGTGCCAACACTTTTAAATTGATACATAAAATATAAAATTGACATTTGACATGACGAGAAAAAATATTGCGTGAAAAAAAAAAAAATCATAAATAAATAAAAACCCAACACGTGAAAATGCTATACACCACTCAATCAACTTTATGTACAATCTAAAGTTTCAATTCGTTATATGTGACGCTATTCACTGTTGATACTATATTTATTTAAATTGATAAAATACAAATCTAGTGAGATATAGAAAATACTATTACAATTTTCACCACGGAAAATCTCGTGTATTATTTATCTACATTGAATAAACATTGTTGATGGAAAAAAAAAAAAATAACGAAAAGTAAATTTCAATACGAAAAACACACTAAATAAAAAATTATTTAATTAAAAAAAACTGTCATTTATTTGTATTTCACGAAATCGAATAAAAAACAAAAAAACAAAAAAAAACAAATCTATCAACAATCAATTCAATTTTTTTTAAATAAAGTTTAAAATACTAAAAATTTAAATTTTAAATAAATTTCAATATGATTTTCCGGAAAAAAAATTTTTTTTACAGATAAAAAACCTTAAAAATAAAGAGAAAAAAAAATTTTTTTTTTCTCATAAACCGTCGTTAAAGTGGTGAATAAAAATGACTCTACAAGGGATATTTGTAGCAGAGACGAGCACATCTGAGCAAAGAGTAATTTTAATGAAAAAACGGTTTTTAAGGACACACACAAAGGAACAGAGAAAGTCTGGAGAAGCAGTGACGACGATGAGGTAAACGTATCATCACACAAAATATACATAAACCTCGAGAGCACGTCTCATCTTATAAACGCCTAGCTAAAATTACTCTTGAGAAACATGGCATGCCTCCATATACATTATTGTCATCCCCTTTCATTCGCGCGATAACTGGATTCTCAGATTCTCCGCATCTCTATCGTTGCTAACGTGATTTTAATGACATTCGTGACAAAGAAACCTTCTTTCTTTCCCGATGAGAGACACCAGAGACAAGGGGCTCCAAGGGTTAGATAGAGAACTCCCTGGAGAGAAAAGGATTTCATCAATATACCGACTAGAAACTCTACCATGAGCGTCCAAGCATGGAATTACATCAAAAAAACTACTTTACCAACGTTTTCTCATGTTATTTAATTTTTTAAATAACAAATATCATTTATCCATGTGTTTTAACTTACAATTTTTGTCTCTAAACATTTTTTAATTCTTATATATTATTGTAATTCAAGGAAAATAGTCGTAATTCAACTGAATTCATTAATCGACTTTGTGAAACTTTGAGCAACTACTTGAGATCTGAGGCTCTACAAGAGTGCCAAACAGTCTTGTCTAAATGAATTAATTGTCACACAGAAATTTCAAGAGATAATTCATGAATAAACTATTATTTAATAAATTCTCTAATAAAATTTGATAATAAATATTTATCAAAATGAAAAGTAAAATATGATAAGAATTTATTTTATACATTTTTTTTTTTTTTTTTCTAAAGAATTAAATTCCCTTTAATTTCAATCAAATAAATTTTTTTCTTATTTCATACATATTTACTGAATTATCAAGCAAGATTAATTAATAAAAAGAAAAAATATATATATAAGGTATTTTTTAATATTAATAAATTCAGGAAATTTTATCAGAAAACAAACGAATCAGCATATAAGACAAATGAATCCAGAAATTAATTGCTCGGTCCTTATTTTTCGGCAGAGTGCAGTTCGCTCATTAGCGCGCGAGCTCATCAAGAACTCGGGAAAATTACCTAGTACCCCTAGGGACAGTGCAAAGATTGAAATATTTCCAATTCACTGCTTTAAATCTTGAATTTTTTTTTTAATTCTCATCATCCAGACGACTTTGGCAGTAAACCAACTGCCTCCAAGCCTCGAAAAGATCATGTCGTATAAAAAAATTTTACATTTTTCAAGATTTTTTTCCAGACTCCTGAGCCTTTTTCTCAAGTTGTAGGCCTTGCTCTGCTAATTGTCTAAAGAACCTCGTTAGAACTACAGTCCAGAACTTAACTCTGCTAGTTAACCCCCCAAAAAAATTCCTATACTTTTTAAAAATATGCGATCAACTTATAAAAACACAAAATGAATAAGGATTCACGCAGGTAAGATCGATTTCCATCATATTCACATACCTAAAAGTATAAATATGTGAATGTTGAACGAAATAAAACAAACATGAGCGCAAACGAGAGGATTTATCGAAGAGCTATATCGATGCAAGAGTCCACTAATCCGGATTTATCACTGCCATCATCGCTGTCCATTCGCTGTACGCTTCGATTTGTTTTTTTTTCTGGCTCTCTATACTTCTGCACACTCAGAAAATTAATACGAGTAACCTGACACTCTACCCCAGAAAATCACGTTACATCCAAAATCATTTTTTCATAATAACGCATAAAAATTTAACGTGTTATGTCACCTACGCTATTTAACATACCTTTTTCGATCAATTAAAAATTGTATTGAATTTTTGTCCAACCAGAAACATATTTATACATTTATACCAAAATCAAGCGTGATAGACAGTTTTTAAATAAATTTTAATCAAAGAAATGGAGTTATCAATCAACAGTTTGATACCACCAGCAAAATCCTATTCAATAATCAGAGAGACATATTTGATTTCGAATAAAGCCACCCACCCTCGGTCAATTGTAATTCTAGTCAGAGTAAAACCGTTAAGTAAACGCAATTAGTCAATGGAAACCACGTGTATGTAGTATGGGGTTTTCCATCGCCGGAAAATAGAACAAAGAGAGATTGGGTTATCACGAGTTGGCACACGACAAATGTGATATAAAAATGTCAGATACAATCGGCAATAAAATACGTACATGCTTGCAAACTACATTACAACCAGGATTATTTAATTCTGGTAATAACGAATTGTTAGATGTAGAAATATCAAGATGCATTTACCTTGAAAAATGAGGATTGCACAGCTTGCAGGAAAAAAAACATTGTCAATCACTTTTGTCTTCACACCAAAACACACTTATTCCGAGAAATATCGCGATGTATTTAATTGTTTAAGGGAATAATTGATTGAGGCAAAGGTACTTGAATCATTCAAAAGTTGCACAAGATAAAAAAATCATCTAAACCACCTTTTTTTCAACTAATTTTATGTGCACACTCCCCACTCCAAGCGAATAAAACAGAGAGAATCACTGATAGGTTAGGTTACCGACTAATGCTATCGGGTTTTATTCCGTTACGTTTACGGTGTCCTAAAAATGGCGGTCCGAATCCACGAAGCGCGGGAAATTTCAAACTGCATTACCGACAATAAATGTAATAATTGTACTTTTGCATTGTGTTTTTATATGAATTACTATTATATAAATTTCAATCATGACTTGACTCAATAAAATAATTAGAAAGTATTATAAAAACTCGTTTGATTTTTTTCTTTATCAACATGTGTGATATAAAAATGACGTCCGGGTTCGAGACTACATTAGCCGGCAGCTGACACACACGTTCACACGACGACGTAACGATTCGGTGCAGTGAGCGCATTCAACAGTCTCTCGAGAACCATCGCCAGTGGCATATTTTTCAAGGAATCTCGAAAGTTCGCTCGTTGCTTGACAAAAGGTATACAGAAATTATATCCCACTGCCGAAAATTCCCCTTCACCCGCCATTTTGTCCTGATAAATTCATCAAATTCATTTTATTTATCTTGTAAAAGTCAACAATTCACGCTGATTTTCACTTCTCTCAAGCATTAATTATTCATTAAACAAGATAAATAATTCATTAATCATATAGTTCACACATTGGAAGGCCATTTTTCGCGATAATATCACTTAAACCACTACTCTAACCAACGACAAAGTGACTATTCGATTTTTGTGACCTCGTAACTTGAATTAAAGACAATTTTTTGCCACTAAATCACAGGAAAATGCCTGTCCCCGCTCTCCAGAAACCTGCACCGGCCTTCAAGGGTACTGCCGTTGTTAACGGCCAGTTCAAGGACATCTCACTGTCAGACTACAAAGGAAAATATGTGATTCTATTTTTCTATCCGCTTGATTTGTAAGTAGCCTTCAGAAATAATTATTCCTACATTATTTCCTCATTGAAATAATGAAAAAAACAAATTTTTTTTCTAGTACATTTGTCTGCCCAACTGAGATTATTGCATTTGGTGACCGAGCTCAGGAATTCCGCGCGATTAATTGCGAGCTCATTGCTGCGTCATGCGACTCGCACTTTAGCCATCTTGCCTGGGTGAACACACCACGCAAGCAGGGTGGTCTGGGCCCCATGGATCTGCCCCTGTTGGCCGACCCGAGCCACAAGATCGCCAAGGACTACGGGGTTCTCGACGAGGAGTCTGGAATTCCTTTCCGTGGACTCTTCATCATCGATGACAAACAGAATCTCCGTCAAATTACAATCAACGACCTTCCCGTTGGCAGGTACGTTTAATTTTAGCGTTAAAAACCTATAATGTACCCTCTCAAACCTCGACACGAGCGTACGCAAAAGATATTTCACTAGATTGATTATTAATTCGGATTTTTTCTTGCCTCAGATCGGTCGACGAGGCTCTCAGACTTGTCCAAGCATTCCAATTTACCGACAAGCATGGCGAGGTGTGCCCTGCTGGATGGAAACCCGGAAAGAAAACCATGAAACCTGATCCAGTTGGATCAAAGGAGTATTTTGCAAGCAGTTAAATATTTTCTTCGGTATTTTTGAGATTTTTCGAATGTTTTTCTCCCATTTTGTACTTAGGATTAGCTGGATTAATCTCAAAATATCCAGAAAAATGTGTGAATTCACGTTATAAAATTAACATCCTATGGATATTTTCACGAAAAATCTTCGAATAAACAATATTAAATACAACTAATCACGTGTAAATTCGTTGCTTAGCATGAATAACAGTTGATTAAACACAAAAAACTAACCTGAAAAAATTTCTCTGATGAATGCAGCCGCGGATAGTGTCATCTGTCAAACAGGCGAGTAGATTTCAATGGAATAAAAACTTCCAACACTTGAATTCAGTCAAAACTCATCCACTTCTCTTGGTCCCAACAGGATGGGGCCTCTGTCACGGCTTCCTGATTGGTTTGTGCGCTTTTTGCACAGCTGCCGAGGCCTCTGCAACACTTATCAGCTCAGTGGTGACCCCAATCTTGGCCTGCGATCTGAAATTCGAAGCAAAAAACGTGATTACACTAAGTGCAACGTCATCGCTCGGTTGGACCTGAAGAATTGCGAAATTTCTTACTCAATCTCACGAGAAAATTTTTCCTCAGGCATGGCGGTGGGTGCAATGGTCATGGGAACACTGGCAGATCACAATAGCCGCAAGAGTTTCATTCCCGCGAGCCTGGTGCTGGTTTTCTGCGCGTCAATGGGCCTCTCGTTCGCTCACAACTTTTATATTATCAATTTCTGCGTGTTTATGCAGGCTATGGGGTTCGTAAGGGCTCTGAGAGTTATTTCGCAGAGCGATTGCAACAGTTTTCAAGGTATTTTAGGATCGCTGGACATAACGGGACACTGCGGCTGCTGTTGAGTGAGCTCGTGCCCGCGCGACGTCGTGGAATGGCGCTCGCAGTGTTGGACCTCGCGTGGACTCTTGGCTGCGTCCTGGCAATCAGTATGTCCTGGTTTCTGGTGCCGTCAGTGGTCCAAATGCTCGGCAGAGACTTTCGGCCGAGCTCCTGGCGAGTTCTAGTCGGGTTAGGCAGCACTCCGTGCCTAATTATGGCCTGCGCTTCGAGCCTCCTGCCCAGCAGCCCACGACACTTGCTCTATCTCCGGCGCCAGGACGATGCCCTGATTGTCTTACAGCATATTTTTGCTGTTAATTACGCCCAACACACGGACGCGTTCCCTGTGAGTCGTTAGGAAATGTTTATCAGGAGATTTTTAAGGTTTTTTGAGTTTAGCCGTGCAGTTTAGATGACGTGGTGAAGCCCGATGATGAGTGGGAGCCTTCAGGTGCACTGCTGGGTGCTGTACAAAGGTTTTTTTGCAAGTCAAGGATGAGAATAGCCTCCCTCTTTCAGCGAGAAGTTGCCAGGACTACTCTGCTGGTGATTTTCACTCGCTTGCTCCTCTTTCCTGGGTAATTCCACGACAATCATCTGTAACAATTGAGAAAAATCTATATTTATTATATAGATGTATTTATTTTTATTTTTTTTATTAAATGAATACTCGGATATGGATAATTTTGGAGATATTTGAAATTTGTATTTTGCAAATATCTTGAAAACGATGCGAGTTAGAAAATTTTAACAGAAGATCTTTATTATAGAGGGAAAAATTTTACATAAAAAATATTCAGGGTAAAAAAATGATATTTTTCATAGTTTGTGAAATATTCGTGAAAAAAGTTGATTTTATTTTATTTCACGTTTTTTCACAAAATAATTTATTTTTATTGATTAAATGTCTACAATTTTATGCCTAGATTTATATGGATGGCTTTCTGGACAGCCCAACTGAATCAAATACCCCAAAGTATATTTGAAAACTGTACAATTAACGCTGGAAACATCAACCAAGCTCTTTTAAGCTCTTGCCACTCGATTGACGATGTTTTTTTCCAACTTTCCGTCATTTTCTCGTCAAGTTTTCTACTTGGCGAAATATTTCTAGTCCTGGGGGTTGAAAGCATTGGAAAAAGGCTGAGCCTGAGTACTCGCAAAAATTTTCCCACCCGCCAAACCCGCCTTTAACTCCGTTTTCCCTCCTTTGCAGTCATATCAAGCCTAATCGGCGGAGCCTCCATGACCTTTATGATCTTCACCAGCCATTCCAGCCTTAAAATCACTCTGTCCATCTTCTTCTTGACCTCCTACGCAGTGATCTACACCTCCACGAGTATCCTCCTGCTCGAAAACTACCCTACATCTTCAAGGTCAGTACGAAAAATGAGGAATTTGTCAGATAACCAGGAATAAATGTGTTTCCTCATGAAACAGAGGCACGATGATGGGCTTGGTGACTGTCCTCCCGCACGTAGCATCATTCTGCATAAAATTCCTCGCGGAAATCAGCTGCCTTCACAGTGTCTACGTTGCATTGGGTCTTTTAATAGGCATGTAAACTCAGTGTTTCTGTTTCTAGTCAAAGTCTCCAGTTAGAAATGACGTTTATCCGCACGCATGTGTGCGCTTTAAAATTCCTGGCATACATTGGCTCGCAATAGTACACACGCCAGAGGCCGATACTAAAACAAGTACCTATAATTAAACATTCGAAATTTATTTCACAGGCGCAACTCTGGCTGCCCTGCCAATAGCAGACTTGACCAACGCCCCAATGAGGGAGTAAAGACCTCCGTTCATCGAAAATTTTCTCGCATCAACAATGAAACCGCACACATTGGATGCCTGCCAATTGCCAAACAATTTGTTTTGACAGAAATATATTTTTTTTTTTTCATTTTCATCCACATAAACACTATTCACGCCACATTTTCAAGCATTTCCCCTAGTCTTATTACCAACACAATTTCTTTTTTAGTTATATATGACATTATAACACCGTAAGCCGCACAAATGTGTTACGATGTTGACGGCCAGAAAAAAGTGACGTCTTCCGCGTGTCTATTTTAAAGCGAGCGCATACGCACGCGCGCAACTGCCGACTGCTGATGTACAAGCTACCTCGCATCCATGGCAGTGTCTGGCACGTCGCGGGAGGAGTGCCCCACGTCCATCGGCCCGAAGAAATGGACTCGCGAGTCGTGAAAAACCGGAAAAAACGACGTGGACCCGAGCAAAACCTCCCGACACCTCCCCCAGCACCGGCCATGAATGCATTCGAGCACCTGGCGCGGTTGCACGCGCTCGTGGATCAGGTGCTGGAGGTGCGCGAGCGAAGTTGCAAGCTTTTTCGCCGTGTCCGCCGGCTGGAGATGCAGACCGCGTTGCGACGGCTTGCAGCCGACTTGGAAAAGTGTCAAAACGCGCCGAGTTTCGACGAGGATATGGGATTCGCAGATTCGTTGCTGAGCGCCATGCTGTCTGGCTTTGACGCTGTGCCCAGGACCTCCTCAGTCAGTCGCGCCTCCTCCCTGGCACGTCCAGGTCCCAGTTCTTCACCCGAGCGTCGGCGTGTGTCGTATCCTGTGGCTGCAGAGGCGCCGAAAAATGTCTCCATGCGTCCGCGCACCTCCACCGACGTGGAGGTGAAGGTCAGACCGGCCTTGGTGCTCGGTCAGCCCAAAGTATCCAAGTGGACCCGAGTAAAGGCGGCTTTCAAGTGGGAAAAAGCGGCTTGCAATCCCTCGGACGGTGACCCAGAGCCTGGCGGAAGGTTTCTCCGTCCGCCAGAAGTTTCTGCAGTGTCCAGTGAAATTTCTGGACCGTCTTCCCCGGCGGGAACTATCTCTTCGGCGTCCTCGTTTGACGATGTGTGTCAGGGCAAAGCTTCCACGTGGGTAAGCACACCAAGAAGGCCTGCACGAGGTCGTGGAGGTGCCGATGCCTCCAGAAGAAGCAGATCACTCGATGGCGAGGCCTTGGTGCTACCAATGACACTTGTAGGCTCACAAGGGCAGGCCAAGGTGAATTTTAAAGTTGTAACCGAAGTTAGTATACTATTACAATTTTTTTCAGATGTGACAAAAATAATTTTAATTTTACTAATAAATTTTCTGTGATTGACATGTATTTTTTCATGCAAGAAATAATTTTTTTCCAACTTTTTCTCACTTATTACCTAACCAATTAATCGAATCCAAGCGAGAAAAATTGTATACTTCATTTTTACTTATATTTTTGACATTTTTTTGTACTTAAAAATTTGTTTTCAAGCCTTGAAAAAGCTTCTTAGTGTGAAATTCGCGGTTTAGGGTGAGGGCAGGACACCCAGGACACCCTGGAGCAAAATGAAAAGCATGATTCAACATCGACGAGACAGTTTGGCACGTCCAGTTCACGAGGACAACCTTTCAACGTCGAGTATCGACTCGGATATGCAGGCCGATGTAAGCCAGTGACTTTTACAGCTTGACAAACGTTTTCAAACGCTTTTCAAAGCCCGTTTGCGATCTATCAGCATCCCGCCCAAGCGATAGCGAGGTCGTAGACCCACTTTCAACGTTAAAAATAATCGCCTTGCGCCACTCTTGTTTTTTTCCCCCCACACACCTTTTTTTTACACTTCCTCAAGCACCCGGTGACTTCCAGCACGACGAGCGACTTCCCCGAGCACGATTAAGCACCGAGTCTTGCCGAAAAGTCGATTCAAACGCGCAGAAACCTCCAGACATCGCTTCGCGAAGGCTTACACCTACTCTGACGATCACCGTGCCCTCTAGCGAAGAGTTGCGCTGCCTATCGTCTCCGGAATCCGTGCCAGGAAGGTCGTCGGCCGACGAGGAAGTCCGTGACAGGAGTTCGCAGACCTCCCCGGCGTCCTCCGGCGCGGGAATCCTCCGTGGATGGACAAAAGTCGGCTCGAGAAGTCATCCGAGCAAGGATGAGCCGTTGGGCACATCGCCGAGAATGCATCGGCGTGGATCCAAGTGGGACAAAGTAAAACGCGCCTTTCTGACCAGTGGCACGTCCGTGCCTACAAGTCCTAGTTCCAGCTCTACGTTTTTCTTTGAAAGTAAGTCTCTACAATTAATTTTTGTTGACGATTTTTTTTTCTAACTGAAAAATTATCAACTGTAAGCAAATGACGCGAGTGCAGAGGGTGACAGTGACGAGCAGGAGGACGCGACCGTGCCTGTGGAGGTGCAGGGCAAGCTCGGCGCGGATTTCTATCAAAAACTCGCAGACTGGGAAACATTAAAAGCGCGAGAAGCGACGAAATCAGCGCGGGAAAAAGATACAGAAAATTGCCGACTCCTCAGTGAGGATCAGTTAACGCCAGAATTTAAAAAGAAACTGGAGGAGTGGAAAAAAATGTCAAAAACAACCCCAAATACGACATCTCGACGTCGAATTCCCGACTGGCCTCTCTGGCGACGCGCAGAAAAAACCGAAGTTACTACTGGGCTGACTGAGGACTTTGTAAAGAAGATGGAGGAGTGGAGACGCATCAAAGCTGCCGCACGAAAGGACGAGGAGGTCAAGAAAATCGACGAGAAGCAATCAAAGCAGTTTGATCGCTGGCGCGGGCTGGAGGACGAGGAGTTTCGACCCCTAAAAACAGTTTTACAAACGATTGAGACTGAAAGACAGAGGTAAGCCTACTATTTCACCATCCAAAATGGAAAAAGTAATTTTTAAACAATCTCCAAATGCTTCAAAACATTTTCCATCATGCACACCCCTTATGCGAAGCAATAAAGTGTCCCTACACTCGCCTATAGTCTATTTTTGCTAATATTTTTAGTTAAAATGGCATTTTACTTGATGAATTTTGATTCAACAACTATAAATATATTTTTTTTTTTTTTTCTATTCACGACACTTAAATTTTCATTAAAAAAAATGTTATATTTTAAACATACTATTTAAAAAAAATAACCGCATCTAAATATAATTTTTAAATCATTAAAATCACGAATATCCAAATTTTTATGCTCTAAAATTTGTCATTAATATTTCATCACTTGAACAATTTTACTGGCGAGTTTATCAACAGCTCATTCCTGTTATTACTCTTAAGTCAATCTTGCAATGATCGTATTTCACGCTGTGCAGCAGATTTACTCGTGCAAACAGACGTTTAAAAATAACCGGCAACAAATTTTCATACGCACGGAGTGTCAAACAGGTCGTCAAAAGTGCACCGAGTGGTAGGAGCACCACCTGAAAATACTCAGGTGTTAATTCACACATCCGGGGGCTTCTTCCGCTTTGAGGGAATCAACCGGAAATTCACGCGGAGGCTCTACGAGTGGGAGAAGAGCCAGGGCATCAACCCAGAACTATCAACATTTCGACTACTAGATCCCTTGAGCTATGGGGTGGCTCCGTGCACCCTAGCATCAACCGACGCGATGGGTAAGAACCTTTAACCCCTTTAACCTCTCTAAAGAACACAGAGAATACGGGTTTTTTACCCTTTGACAGTGGAAGATCGCGCGCGGAGGATTCTCAGCCGGTCAAAATCGCTCGGGAGCGTCCGGGTGGGATCTTGGGGTGAAAAAGACGGGAAATCCGAGCACCACCGACCCTCCACCCTTTCCCTAAATGACGTCCGACACCTGGAGACGCGCACCTGCATCATTGGTAACGAATTCAACCCGTAAAAAATTTTTTTCCGATGATAAAAACGAATTTTTTCGCATCCAGCTTCATCGGTGCCAACAATTGACGATGAGGAGGACGTTTCCGAGGACATGGCGCTGGAGGACTTTGAACTGGAGCCCGAGGCAATGATTGTGGATATCGAAGATGTCATTGAAGAGACTGCGAGTCCACTCGCAAAGTTCCAGCCGCATCAGACACCAATTTACAGCGTAGCAAGCAGCGAAACTACCAGCATCGCTATTCCACTTGGTACTGTCACTGCTAGACACGAGTCCTCGCCTGTGATACTCATCGAGCCCGGCGAATCGCATCCTTCGGGGGTTGCTGGTGGTGGAGAAGATGGGAAACACGCTTTCAACGATGGCGGACTGACAGAAATTCAAATTTCCACCAAAGGTAAATCGTAAAAATATAAGGAGAAGAAATGAGAAGTGAATTTTATCCTTCCCTAGGGAGGAATGCGCCTCTGTTCTTCTACATCAAGAAAAGCCTAAAGATAACTAAATAGGGCTACAAAAAATATAAAAACCGATAAACGAATGAAATATCTTCTGTTTCAGACAGCCACCTACCAAAAGCACTAGTAAACAGGCTACCCGAACTGCGGCAATCAGCAAGGATTAGCCGAGAAGCCGCCGACTTATCACAGATGGTAATAACCGTGGCGAGTGACTCACGTCCGCGCAGACCAGGATTGAAAACGCGCCGACTTACCGATTCCCAGGTGGGCTACGCGTGGCAGAAATCATCATTACCAAAAGCAGAATCTCCAGAAGCCTCGCCCCGATGTCAATCACCCTCACAAACCCCTGTAGAGGATTTTCTCACCTCCTCAAACCGCTCGAGAATCACAATAAACGCGGACACACTGAATAAAATCGTCGTTCCGACGAGTTCAGGCACTCTGACGACCTCAGAGCCCATCCCAACATCTCCCGTGGCAAAAAAGGACAACATAGAATCCTCCCAGGACGTGGAGGATTCATCAACCCCCAAAAAAGACGACCGGCGAGACCCGCGGAATGTTTTCGTCAAGACCAAACGCATCGTTTTTTCACCGTTTCGTCGTGAATCCAAAGTTAGCAAGGATTCTCTTGTCTTTCGGGTGGACACGACTGTCAAAACCGAGGCTAGAGTCACCGTGAACCTTGAAAAAGAGCGGCGGGAAGTGCCGCAGTCGCCGATACCCTCGCGGAAGGAATACAAAAGTCTTGCAACGAAGGATACGGCTCCTGGCATACGAATGATGATAAAAAAGTACAACGCAGCTGTCACGAGCGCTTCAGTGGGTAACTACTCGACCGCAGGATCGGGCACGAGCAGTGGTAGTGGCTCGCCGATCTGGAGGTCGCCCGTGAGCGAGCGTAGGCTACGCAATCGCATGGAAAAATATCAGGAGGAGGTTGAAAAGGCTCTAACGAGTGCCACGAGCCGTTCACGAGGGCTCTCTCACCGGAAAACCCTTCCCAAGGACCTCTCTGTTGACCTCGCAATAGACCCAGACCTCCCTGCACCCCCGGACCCTCCGAAAACCTCCCTAAAAGCACAAAATTCACCGGAAATCCGGGAATCATCGTCGTCACGACCCAGTAGCCGGACTCGCATGCTGCAAAAGGCCAAGGAGGAGTTTCTGGCGGGCCCACAGGCCCAATTGCCATCTGACAATGAGCCCACAAGGTCTCAGGATACAGTTGGACTGCAGAAAAGCCTCTTGAGACTCGATTTAACTAAATCTGCGAGTGCAGGCATGATCAATGTCGATCCGGACACTTTTGAAAGGCTCCGACAGGGGCCCAGTCATGATTCAGAGGTTCTGTCAACGTCCCAGAACCTTCGAGGTCCTGTGAGCAAAGGTTCGGGTGGGCGATTACACCAATTGGCCAACAGGTTCCGCAGGGTTCGCAATCGCAAGGGTAAAGACAAGGATTTTGGCAGTATGAGCACTGTTTCCATGCTCTGCCGGCAGAGCCTGCTTGTCGATATTGCCGATGGATCTAAAAGCTGTCCTACAACCCCCTCACCGCCCTACGAGTGCAATACACCCCCCTGCACCACCGAAAAATACGAGTGATGCCTTGTTCAATGTGCAAATGACGCAAAAATCCAGATTTTTCGCAATCATCGCTTGATAAATGTATTAACAATCGTAAATATTTATTTATAAATGTATTTTTACTACTCTGGATGAGTTTAAAAATTATATAAATGTTGTTGAGTAATTTTGAAGTCTTTTATGAAGCGAAAAAAAAAAAATTTAGACTTTTTTTTATATATTTTTTTTAAGTATATTAATATTTTTGCGACAGCTGAGGGAGGGTTTTATGTAAGGGTTGAGGTTAAAAACTTTTTTAATGCTTTTTTTTTTGTTGCATTGGAAAAATTTCCTTTTGTAGATGATAATAGTTAATTTATTGACAGGGTGTGATGGAAAACAGGGATGAGGGTGGAATGGAACGTCTTATACCTGAGATAAGATAGTGTAATAAATTTAAAGGTCTCGAATCTGTCAGAAATTCGTGTTCAATAGCATAATCCAGTAGCATCAACTAAAACTCACGCGTCGAGTGATCGGAGAAAGCGAAACCTGGCCTCCGGGTTGCCATTATGCGGCCTCGGAAGTACGGAAGGTCTTCCGAAGTGCTGTCTCAATGGACTTCCGTCCGACCACCCGGCACGAAGTTCATCCAGTCAAAAGTGCTACACATTGACAATTCAAAATCATATGGATTCACAAATTTATAAATATTTTTTTCACCTAATGCACCTTGAAATCATCTTTATAATTTCAGAAGATTAAAAAAATCCTGCTTTTTTTACCAAAAAAAAAAATAAGAATGAAATTTTTTTTCCATCACTCGTTAAAAATGCAGAAGAAAAAAATATTTTTCCATACTTTTCAAAAGAAATAATTCAAAAAATATTAATTTATGCCTGAAATTCCCTTATTTTCCTTCTCAAAGTTAAAAAAAAAAACATGTAAGAGTTAAAAAAAAGCTTGAAAAAAATTAATTCGTCAATTTTTGGATTTTTCGGGGGCTCGAGAGGGGTGCACAGACTGAAAGAATGTTTAGTTGGGTTATAGAGGAGCACGTAAATATACTTGCCAGGTGATTAATTCGGAGGAAAAAAATGGCAAAGTCGAGCGAGACATAGAGACAAAGAGCCGTTTTTCGTATATACGACGGGGCTACCGTTTAGTTTGTGTATCTCGCGCTGATCAAAAGATTGTTTCATTTAAATACGTTACTCACCACTCGCCGGGACATGGGAATAATGTAATCTCCGAGCGGCGATCAGCACAGGATAAATACAATCAGTCGAAATTTGTCGTGGAGCTGCACCTGTAGACAAAAAGAAAAGATTCCTTTTTTTTAATTGAGGAAAAAATCTTGCCAGATACTTTTTATAATGCTGTAAAATAAAATTTTTCCTTTTTTCTCATTTTTTTTTTCCAACATATTTATTCACAGCTAACGGGCATATCGCGAAGCTAATACACATAGCGCATCTGAGATAATCATGAGCATTATTACGCTTTTAATGCGCCTTCCGTGCGCGAGATTTACGTCGCGCCTGTAAATTAAACTGCTCACCAGTAATTTTCGCGCTGTTGCCATCATATTTATTTCCTCAAAAAATAAAAGACTATTAGATCTACTGAGTATATATAGTAGTCCCTCCAATCGACGTCTCGTTTCGCGTGACAACCGATCGCTTTAGGCTAAATTTTGTGTACTAATGAAAAATCCGGTTTTTTTTACTTGTGCAAGATTTTTTAACCTCTTCAAAACATTAACCAGTATTTTTTAACCCTAAAATAAACTCGAAAAATATTTTTTTGTTCAATACCACCCATAGAGCGAATTTTTTTTTTTGCAATTTCAACACCACTAAATTTTTATTTCAACTTTTAAGACGTTTAAAATAATAATAATTATAATTATAATTTTTTTCAAGGATTTTCTGATGGTATATTTGAAAGTAAGCTTATTTATCTTTAATTTAAACCCAGACTAAGGCTAATCGGTGGAATATTTCCTGAGATAACGCATTTTTTATTTTTTTTTTGTTTTTAAATGAATTTATACAAAAAAACTTCCTCAAGCGACATTTTAATTTTTTTTCTGAACTAATGATGACTATTTTTTTTTTCTCAATGGCACTAGATGTCTGTATGATTATTCAAAATTATTTTTATTTATCGCTTTTTAGAGAAAAAAAATTTTTTCAAGCTCACGTGTTCTAGAAAACAATGTGCAGATGAAAAATTGTTTGAAAAATTGCGGAAAATAATGGATAAATTTGTTTCAAATTAGTATCGGAGCTGTTTAATCAGTTTACAATGTGAGAACACACACGAAGACGGGGATAAAAGCTCCGGAGGGAGACAAAAGTGGATCAGAGCGGGTGCAGCGCCGGTTCTCACGTGCGTTCATGACGAAAAAGGACAATACCCCACACAAACGGCTCTGCGACCACCATGCGAGGGTTGTAGTGGGTTTTCCCGTCAGAAGGGGGTGCTTCCCCCGTAACCACGCACTTTCATCGTCGAGTGCATCGTCGCATTCTCCACCCCAATAAAAATCGATTAAGAAAAAACAAAATTGGATTCATACGCACAGTATAAAATTAAAAATCTTTTGATTTTACTATTGTTATCGAATAATAGGATGGCAATGTATGGTTTAAAGGGATGATAAATATGAAAACGGCGTTTTTTGGAAATTTTTGATCGTGAAATTTATTTTATCGAGCGCGTGAACGCCGAGAAAA
The DNA here is from genome assembly GCA_002156465.1 of Macrocentrus cingulum. Classification (NCBI taxonomy): domain Eukaryota; kingdom Metazoa; phylum Arthropoda; class Insecta; order Hymenoptera; family Braconidae; genus Macrocentrus; species Macrocentrus cingulum. The sequence goes on along the minus strand of MVJL01009493.1, from coordinate 49,243 downwards.
TTAGGGACCCACCTGTGGGATATTATTAGGTTCCCGCCGCGTGCCTATTGAGTATTCGTTATGCGTGGCAAGGGAAAAATGTAGGGTGAACTTGAGAGTATAGAGGGATAAAAGATTTTTTTTTTTTTCGGATTGCAGCTCGATTTTCAGATCATGACGAGGTGAATTACACCGATGGCTTTATTATCGTGTTGGGGGATGAAAAAATTGGATTAAATTTAGCTTTTGATTGCAGAGGTGTCAGCCAGCCTGGGGAGAAAGATTTTAGTGCTGATTGTCAGCGGAAAATACCACAATTATATGATAAATGACATAGGTCAGGTGTTTTGAGATTTTCTTTTGAAGATAATTTCATAAATTTTCAAATTAGAAACTTTTTTCATAGAACCTTTTTTAAAGATAATTTTAAAACCTTTAAAAAAGATTCTAAACAAAATTTCGATAAGACTAATCGTTCTCGAGATATTTTTATATAAAGACGCTTATGTCCAATCGTACTTCCTCACATGAAAAAATCATTGTAATTTTCTTTTGCTTATATCTCAAAAACTATTAAAATTAAAAAAATATATTTAGAGAACATTTTTGTAGAAAATTTTTTCAGCTAGAAAAAAGATTCAGTACAAAATTTTGATATACCGCGTAGTTTTCGAGATATTTTTTTTGCACGTTGTGCCATTTTTGTCGGAAGTATATGAACGTTCTTTACCATCTTAAAATTGAATTATAAATTCCCCCTTGCTAATATAGTCTATTTTCCATTCTTTCCCAGCTTTATAGCGGCTTTGAACATTTTGTTGATGGCCTACCGCGGATATACTACATGGCCGAGATCTGACTGCGTCGTGGCCACGGTTCTACGAAACATTTGAACGCTCATGGGAATTATACGAGTGCCGAAGAAGTGCATTAGAGTTTAGAGCTGGCCGGAGATGCGGTAGAAATAAGTGGAACTGTTTTACAAAGCCTGTAGAACACAGTATAATGACTAATGAGATGTCATATCCGTGACATTAATCCCAAGAAATTTTATGGGTGGTCCTAGACAAGAAATAATTAAATCCGCCATTTTCCAACCTTAAAAATATCATTCTATGACTTTTTAGTGTTGCCAAAAAAGTGGCAAAGATCGTTGAAACACGATAGCAATTTTTGGAGTATCGAAATAAAAGGAGAACATGTCCTCTCAAATTGCGATGAAACCGAGCACCTCGTCCAGGTTCTCAAATGACTTGGGACCACCAGGAGGACGTCCAAAATTGTCTTTTAACTGCTGGAAAATACCGGAAATACTCAACCAATAATTCTCAGCGTCATTAAAAACCCAGAAAAATTTTTTTATCAAGGATTTTATTTAAACAAACCAGTCTCTCAGTCTTATGCACACAAAATGTGCTACAAATATCTTACAATTATATATATAAAAATATTTATAATACAAAATATACAGTGCAAATTGTTTTCAAACATGAAAACAATTGCCAACAGACTTATAAATAATTATGTACAGCCTCAAAGCTGATTATCATCATTTAAAACCACTCGTACAAAGCAGAACCACTCATCAAGCCAAGGTACGATAAATTTTTGTTTTTTCTCTCGCATATATCTCACAAACATCGCGTCCTACAGAAATTTTACATAGAACCTTTTTTATAGAAAATTTTTCAACTGACAAAAAAGATTCCTATCAAAATTTCCCAAAAACTCACAATTTCCAAGATATTTCCATCTAAACTAAAAACATCATGACCAGATATTAAAAAATCATTCTTCCCATTCACTCCCAAATATCTCGAAAATGGTGGATCCTGCGAAAAATATCCTCAGAACCTTTTTTGTAGATCTCCTCTCAAACTAAAAAAAACGTTCTATATAAACCATCCTTAACCCTCACCATATTCGAGATACACCCCTTGGAACATCACGAAACCACGCGAAATTATAAAAAATACATGAAAAATCCAAATGTCCACTAATAAATATTCACTGCAGGAGGTCATACAACGCAGTGATGTACGACTGAGCCATCTGAAGGGTTTCATACTTGGACAGTTGACGGTCATTGCCCAGGGAGGGTAAATAGGTCCTTAATCGGTCGAAGGCCTTGTTTAAATTCTGCATTCTGCGTCGTTCCCGCGCATTGGCAGCCAATCTTCTCTTCTTTACCACCGTGGATGAAACGTATTTTCCTCGTCGACGTTCCTCGACCTCACTTGCACCCCCATCGCTCTCCAGATCGACGTCCAGGCCCTCGGAGAAGCCGCTGGAGTTGCTGAGAACGCTGCGACGACTTGACAGCTTTCCATCACCCATTTCCTCGTCTTCCTCGTCCTCATCGACGCCTGACACCTGGACACGAAGTTCCAACAGCCCTCGAGAGTCCTCCCCCTCGCCCCCAGCCCTCGTGCGCCGTTTTTTCGGCGCTCGAACGCTCCCAACGGGCTTTTTTCGCTCGTTTTCCGTCGTTGTCGTCGTGGGACTCAGCGAGCGCAAGCTCGCCGGTGGACTCGGGGTGTGCCAACCGTCGCTGTGACTCTCGTAGACGACGCAACGGGGCTGCACCGTCAGGACTGAACTCACTGGAGGCAGTAGAACACTTTTTTCTTTGAGGTAAGCGTAGTCTGGCAGCTCGAGGTACGTTGGTGTGCTGTCCTCCGCTGGTGGGAACATGTAACCATACCGGAACATCTCCTGGAGCTCCATCAGACACAAAATTGGGTTTTTTCGAATTCGAAACTTTGTAATAATCACCCGCGGTATTTTTTTTCGACACTAGACTAGGCGGAGATGCTCGCACCGCCGCAGTCGACGACGTTCTAACGCGCCCAGCTCGCCTGCCGGGGATTTAAGGACTCCCAGACGCTGTCGGGGCTCCAGCACGTGCCTCACCACCAATTGGAGGTGAGGGCCGCCCCTCTACTACTGCTTCAAGCCGCCCAGTGCAACAGGTGGTTTGAACGGCGCCTGGTGAGTGCACTTGGCTCTCACTTCTTTGAATTGTTTTGGATTTGGGGGTGGAAATTGTACCGAGACCCGGAAAAAACTTGGCTAAGGGGTTGTTCAATGATTTGAGGTAGGTTAATTCAAGTTTTTAATTTTTTTTCAACGATTTTTCATGAATTTACAGGCTTGAATTTCAGGTTGGTTGACTTGTGCGGATTTTGTTTTAAAAATTTCAAGGGTAATACTTGAGTTTTAAGGGTTGTATATGGGGTAAGATTTTGTAGGAAATTTTATAAGCTGTAAAAAATGTTTTCAGTGAAAATTTTTTAAATGCCATGGTTTTTGAGATATTTATGAAAATAGAAAAACATGCAAAATTCAAGTGATTTTTTTTTCAAGATATCTCGAAAACTATCGGTGTTATGATTTTTTTATGGTTTACATTTTTTGTAGGAAATTTTACTAACTACAAATAAGGTCAATAAAAAAATTTTGTAGAGAAAAAAAAACGGTTTTTGAGGATTTCTCAATTTTTTTTACGAGTTTTAGGTTTTCAGAGAGTGTCTGACACTTGAAACCCAAATTCACGAGTAAAAAAAATCTTTAGCCTATTTCACCGGTGTCAGAGGAGCCGTCAAACACTATTTTTAATTTTTCTCACCATCCCTGGTCACTCGCGCCTCATTATTTCCGCACTGCAGCGCCAAGTCATCGTCGCAGCGGCGCCAAAATCAGTAGCCAGCCGATTTTTGAGGTCCGACATGGCCCTAATGATTCTAGGGAACTCGAATGAATTCTCTAAAATATCCCACTAATCCCACAATCAACCATTAATCAAAAATTCACCCTCACCATCTCGATAATATCGAGAAAAAAAAAAGAAAAACATTTTTTTCCATCTTCAGACAGAGAGATATTCGTCTGAAAAAACGTGTCGCAGGTCCAGTTACACACCTCTTTCCTCGCTCAATTAGCGAAAACAGGTAGGATAAAGTTTGCGGTGAGCGACGTGGTGGTCTGGTCAAAATGTGGCAACCCGATCTTGTGCCTTTTTCTCTCTCGCTGTTTCACTTTTATTCCCAGGCGCGTTTTGTATTTCGCGCGCGATGGTCGTGTGGCCCGAAAAACTCCGCGATAATCCCCCTCAATGCACTTAAAATACTCCAATTCATCAACCCAAGAGTTTTTCCAACAAAACAGATTTTTCTTAAGGCCTCTTAACCTTTATTTTCAAGTCTGTAATCGCATATCCTCTTATATCTATTGCAATTGCATTTTTAACAAATTCCAAAAAAATAAAAATACAAATTTTTCCACAAATATCAATTTAAAATTATTTTTCGACACAAAATTGAGTAAAAAAAAATTGTCTCATTGTAAAAAATTAAATTTTTTATATAATGAGAAAAATTTTTTTATAAGATGTTTTATCAATTATTAACCCGAAACTGAGGGATTTGAGAAGCCGTAAAATAATATAAGTGACCCAGACTCAGATTAATATGACATTTAATTAAAATTGGGCCTGTTATAATTTCGAAAAAACGTTGATATATAATTTTAAATATAGACGCTCGAGTAATCTAGGATTCTATTGTGCTCTAAAAATCTTTTGTAGCCCAATTCGCACCTCTGAGATTTCCTCTATATAGACTTTTGATTTAAGGCCCTGATTAGTCAAAGCCACCCTTGAAATGGAGGAGCGGCATATTTTCATTTCAATATCAGTCAGACAATGATAACAGATGACCCCCATACATCACAATCTGGTTCATCCAACTAAACCAATAATTAAGCAGATATATATTTCCCAGGGGGGTGGTTCCGGATCGGAAAGTGAACTGAAACTCTAGTTTGCGAATGAAGAAACAAAAATCCCTCATTGAGGGCGGTCGAGGCGCGTCCTTTAAGCCCGGATGGGCGTGAGTCGAGTAATTAAATACAAAGTGAACTCATTTGGAGCAGCTCGGTGGCAAATAACACGTTTTGGGCCCAACCGCCGGGTTATTTATTCGATCCACGGCCCTCCACGATGATCATCCCTCGTCTGAGGGCTAGGTTTGATTGGTTTGATCGTGATCGATCGACTTTTTCAACGCGCTGTTTCATTTATTTCAAAAAATTCTCTGCCTGATCACTTGTGCAATGCTTGATGGCAGGTCAGGCCCCGTGGGCCAGGTTATTAGGATGATGAAGATGTCCGCAAATACTTGATCTTTCAAACTTCTCAAATTTTAATGATCTTTAATCCCAATTTTGTGACTTTTCGCGGGATAAATAATGAATTAGGCCTGCATGAGCAAGTAAATCGTTTAGGCCCCATTTTAATTTTAGGATAGAGATATTTTTTAAAATAAAAACCATTAGCAGACAGGTGAAACTTAATGAAAAAAAAAAAATTTTTTTTTCAACAGAAAAATTTGAATTTTTGGGCCTTTTTACGCTATTAATAAAGTCTAACTTAAAAATTATGTATTTATATATTTAACAAAACAATTTATATATTTAAAAATGTATTATAATGTAATTTTATTTTTTATATTTTCGGTCTTAAATGTGATAAAAAAAATTGAGATTCATAAAAAATAAACATAAATATTAAATAAATTAAAAAATTCATGAAAAAATCTGATATGCCATTTTAAGAAACTTCAGGACTTGATAGAAAAAAATATACTCTGGGCCTTATACGTTAGAAGAATTTTCTATTATTTTTTTCTAGGTGAATTATTCTCGATATCTCAACGAGAGAGGATAGACAACACACGAGATGGCCGGGGGCACTTTTTGGCCCGCGAATAACGGTCAAATGGTCAAGGGGGGAAAGGGGGGAGTCTATAGTGGATCGCACGAAGGGGACGGAGAAAGAAGCAAATTTTCTTAGAAGTCAATCAGCGCATTATGCGGTTCCGCTACCACATTTCCAATTACAACCAAACGAGGATGCTGATGGCCAAGACCTTGGTAACAAAAATCTAGAAGAAAAAAAAATCTGTCTGCACGATTTATCCAAATATACAGATAAATAACCGAACAATTACATGACGCGCGCATCATCATGATCAGTAGGTAATTAACAACAAAGTTGTAAAAAAAAAATACCCCGCAGATGCTTTAAACGTTATTTTATATTAGCATAAATCATTCAAAGCGTTTAATCTTGGGGTTTGTTTTTTTTTTGGTGCAGTCCTCAACAACGAGGGTAAAAAAGAACGGAAGGGGTTAAAAACCAGGCAGCCAGGCGCATACATGGGGCTGAGACTCAAAAACTCTTGAAATTCATTCAACGCTGTTTAATATTCAATACGAAAATTGAATATAGTATTACCAATGTTTGTTCATCCAAGGCGTATATATGCAAAATTTAATGACAAGCCTCTGTGTGGTCCCATGTAAGGCCCTGAAAAATGTTTTTTAAAAAAATTAGTTCACAAGACAATATATATATGATAATTTAGTAAAACTTTTATGGGACACACATTAGCAGAGGCTTCCTTTATTTTCTTATTGTGTAGAAGACTATTTAATTGAGGAATTTACCGTTTGCCTCGATATTTCCAAACTTCAATGGTGGCCAGTCACGGTTATATTTCTATTTAATTGTTTGGGACATATTTTTCAATTCCAGATTTTTTTCTCATGCACAAAGAAAAGTCATCAACCTCATCTTACTCACTCTGACGTCCCACTTGTACAATATGTAAATTTCCTAGAGAAGAACAAAAATTTTATTTGCAAAATCTTTTCTCGAAAATATCTTTAAAACTACTGAGACAATCAAATTCTACGATAGCTCATTCTCTTGGAAATTTCAAGAGCTACAAAAAAGGTAATAATTAAATTTTTCTCAAACTCAACAGTTTTCGACATATGCGCAGAAAAATTTGATGATGTAGTTCACATCCCATCAACATCAAAAACATCAAATTGTTTTCTCTTTCAACCAGAAAAACTCTATATCTAAATCCATCGATCCCTCATCTTTCACGAAATCCACAAACAATTGAAATCCCTAAAATCCTCGAAAACACATCGAAAATTGAATTCACAAGAGCCTTAGGCGGGTGGGATGCAGATCCATATGCGTGTCAAAAAATTCTGTCGAATTCGAGGCATCACGACCCAATTCGTGGTAAGAATTAGCATAATGGGGCTGATCATCTGGGCCCAAGCAACATTTTCATACATTAAAATGTAGCCTAGAGCATTCGCAATTAATCAATAACCATCTTGCATACAAAACTACGGTGATTTGATGGGCAATCACCCAACCAATTATCCTAAAAACAATAGCAACCATGTTGGCACGGTTTTCAAGCCTAAGCTTGCGCGCAAAGTCATCATCACCATCAGTAAAAGCCATCGCATGCTTGTAAAGCGTGACCGAGTTGGGAACAATGATCAGTGGCAACGTAAGCAGAGGGGAATCGACGATGAGGATAAGTTGGAGGAGAAGGCGAGTCCACAGCACGCGCCAGCCACACGCCCGAGACTTTTACGTACACCTGGGACAGTTGGCAAGCGGTGTTACGCCAGTGGCTGCCCCCTACCACCCTCCTAGAGGCCTCCACCCCCACTGCAAGTTGCGTTGTACGTTGATGTCACTGTAAGTCACCTCATCACCCATCGAATTCTCCATTATCATCATTTAAAAAGTGGACCCCATATAAGTTTGGCCAATTTTCTAGGTCTAAAAGTTGGAGCTGAGTGCTCGATTTTGGGCCCAATCGTCTGTAATGACAATTGAGAGCGTTTTCCGTGATCCAGCGTTGGATTTTATCGCAGTTTTCTCGACACGTGCCAGTTTTGGGGTCTGTTTCGAGTGGCTCAGTGAGTCCCCACTGCAGTTAGACACAGAACGAAGAGTCTGCTAACCGTATGCTACCCATATGGCTGTAAGACCCAATGTAGAAGGCCCGGGAAGACGCGCAGGAAGGCATTTTTCATACTTTTTCGATGTCATCCTCACCCAATTGCGTCGTCATTGGCTGAGTCAGTGACTACCCCGAGTTGCAATGTGGGGAGTGAGTGTCTGGGCCTTATTGGTAAATTTTAATCAAAGGTAAGAACGAAAAAAAAAATTTTTTTTTAACCATTTTTCGAACTAGAAAACAAAAAAATTTACATTTCCTCCAGATTATATGATTTTTAATCAACGATATTTCAAAAACCAAGGGTAATATGAAAAAAATTCAAGGGATGTTATTTCTAGAGAATTTAATTCTCCTTAAAAGAAAATTTATGTTAAATTTCATAATTTTCAACGGTTACAGTACGTGATAAAGTAAAAAAACAAAATATATTTTTTAATAAATTTTTTTGAAGAGGGAGAAAAAAAATGGTTTCAAGGTTGTTTTTGGGGTAAAACAGAGACAATACAAGTGCGGGAGAGACTGATGGACATGATGTGGGCGTTATCCGTCGAAAATTGAGCTCAACAGGGCCCGTGAGATTTATAGCGCGCACGGCGGGGACCAATTACCAAGCGATTCAGATCACAGCACACATAAAGCTTGATTTTAGTCTTTGGCTTTTTGCATGTAAGACATCACACAAAATTATGTACTGTGTACATGATATTGGCGCCGCGAAGAGTATGAGAAAACCAACATTGAGTGACGGACAGCGGATGTGGGCGGCAACCTTCCGATATTTTGATGCCTGGGCCGCACGTGAAATGAGCCACAGTTACCCTATACACGCGCGATTAATCCACTATCGACTTTCATCTTTGAATTTTCGATGGGCTCCCCGAAATATTGTTGCATGAGACTATACATACGATTCATTCGTGAGACGAGTTAACCTGATGTTCATTTTTTTCCTTCACTTTATTACTATACACCACACAGTCTTATACACACACACACAAGAGCATCGCCTGAATTAGCGGGCGGAAGCATAAAGGTGCCTCATCTTTTATAATATCGAGAGATACGTTATTTTTAGAGATTTTTCCAATGTCCGCCATGGTCGTATACACGTTGCAACACAGGAAATTGAACATTTTTACTGTTCGTTGAAATTATAAAATTTTATATTATATGTATATAGCTTTTTTCAAGGAGGATCCACGTGTGTTTATTTATATTTTCATCGAGGAAGAAAAAAAGATGAAATCAATGAGAAATACCGACCAAGTAGTTTTGATGAAGTGTGACATTTCCTGCAAACTGACCTGAAGCTAATACAAGATAACACGCTCATGAAGGTCCTGTTGAACACGATCCTTGATAATCATCTCGGCTCTAAAGACAATCTAGATCCCGAAAAATACCCAAAAAACAACGGTAGACACTTGTCAACCTCTTGGAAAAAATTTTTTTCTTCAAATGTCAATGAAACTTGTATACAGACTATCTACACTAAATCCTTTTTTAATTTTCAATATATCTCGATAAATAATAGAAAATCAACAAAACATATCAAAAACAAATTTATTTCAAATTAAATTCTTTACAAAAATGTTCTCTTAACAATGTTTTATATCTCTATTAATTTTCAAGATATTTCAAAAAAAAACGAAAAACTCTATTTTTCAAAATATTTCAAAAATCAAATGAAATACAAAAAAAAAAGTATTTAACATTTTTTGTAATGAATTTAATTCTATGTAAGATAAATTATTTTAATAATCTCAAAAATTTCCAATTTATCGAATAAAATTTACGAAAAAATTATTATGATATGTTTTAATGAGAAAAAAATTGTTTTTTGTGTAGAAAAATGTGTTGAAATAGGTGCGAAGTTATTTTCCGTTTGTCTGATAGGTTTTTTATGGTATAACCAGACTTTTCGGTGTACTAATGTGCCTAACTTATATCGACGACCCTTTGTCTTCACTCGTCTGCATATTCATCGAAGATGCGACCGCGATAGGCCGGCCCAGGGCCTTTAAAACACATGTGTAGGAGGGCTGAATTGATGCGTAACTGAGACTCTGATACATCTTCAAACTGATGGTCATTGGACAGAATCGATCGCTCCCAGCTCGTACAGGTGTCAACGGAATTCCAAAATTCTATCAGAGTATAGGAGCTCCTCTCGACACTCGATACGTCGATCCAAATGGGTGGTCCAAAAACGGGCTGCCTTTCCCCGAACCGACGTATCTGTACACGATCGTGCACCACTCGATATCGATTAGAAGTCGATCTCACACGTAAAACTAATTTTTTTTTCATCAATTTTGCACAAATCTGATCTATCAACACGAAATTTCCCTAATTTCCTATCTAAAATACTACCATCTCAAGAAAACACCCTAGAAATAATTTATAGCTCTCTTAAAATCCTATAAAAAAAGTGATTACAACTTTTTTCATATCACAATTAGTTTTCGAGATATTTTGAAAAAACAAAATTTTTCAAATCAAAAAATTTCTTAAAAAAAAATTTTTTTATAGAAAAATTCAATTTTTTAGATAAAATTTTGTAATAAAAAGTGAAATATTATCCAAAAATTTAAAAAAAAACTCAATTTCACAAAAAAAAATTTTTTCTACTCAAAATGTCGGTTTATTTTGACAGATTTGAGGTTTTAAGTGCCTAATACCTGTCCAATTCACCTTTTCGACACCGCCTTCTAATATTCTCGAAGAAATAACAAGCACAACTAGAGCCGAAACATCCAATTGGTGTCATTTGCGGCAAAGGATGCGCTTTGTCAACCAGGCGGCCTCCGCGAAGTGTATAAAAATTGTCTTAGCCCGAATTATATGAGTTTATCGAGTGCCAGAGTGAAACCTCCGACGTTGTGAGTAATTATTTTCTAATTTCTAGAGCAATGGATAACCGAACAAACCAAACTCGTTGACCCGCGGCCGCGCGCGAGATGATTTTTTTCATTTTTAGACGCGCTGATATGCACACGCCGGACCGACAAAGGCAAGTCGTAAATTACTAAAGCGCGGACGGGTGTTATGAGATATTCACCCAGGAGGCTGAAACTTCATTCCTCTTCCCCATCAACGTATTTCCCCTTCGCCCGCCAAAATGATTATTGCCGCCATCATTCGAGAAAATTCATTTTACTTTGCGGCAAAATAACCCCGCGAGATTATCGTCGATGTTTGTGCAGCAATAGGCCTATATAATATAGGTTAAATTGCTCAGAGATACTCTAAAAATTATTTTTAAAATCTCAAACAATCATTTTGCAACATTTCCCAACACTTAATCTTGAAAATGCGAAAAATTGTGATTAGTTTTTTAAAAATTTTTCAATAATTATATTCAAATTACGTAATTCTTGTTGCATATAACATTTTTTATAGAAAATTTTATTATCAAAAATAAATAATAAAAAATAAATAATGCACTGTTTCAGTAATGTTTTTCTTTTACACATATCTCAAAATCTACAAGAATTATCGTATTTTTACAAAAGACCTTTTTTGTAGAGAATTTTATAATCTACAAAAAAGAATTATAGGAAAAATTCCACAACATTCACCGTTTTCGAGATATTTACCCTATAATGAAATTTTACCAAAATAACCTATACATACTCTTGCTTTTTTTTTTGTAATATCTTACAACCTACAAGAATTATCGTATTTTTGCTGAGGACCTTTTTTGTAGAGAATTTTAAACTCTATAAAATCGGTCTAATGAAAAAAACCCTTAATTCAATTATCTATCGAGAAAAACTAGTAGTTCCAAGCTTTTGCGCAGAATCCGCGTGAGACAAAGCAGCCGAACATTGCTTTAGGTTGTTAGGTCATTTGTATAATCGTGCTTCTAGCGTTATGATGAGAATAAGCGGAGTCTTTTCGCGTCCAGCATCTGTGCACGAGATCGCTTGAGCGCACGGGCAGGTGCCGGAGGCTTTGCGGAGGCTTTTATCGCACGACTCCGCGTGTTATACGGCTTCCGTCGCATCTGGGCGCCGAAACGCACAGTCTATCGTATTGCTGGGTAATCCGAAATTGAGCGGAATGGCTACTGGACGCAATTGTGCACAGTAAATTATGTACTCGGGCACGAGCCGTCAATGACGGCATATTATTGAGGAAGCAGCGCTCAAACTTTCATTAGATACTAAAGTCAAAATAAATCAAGCAAAGCGACGAGTTATTGCACGCGGTGATAACATTTACATCAATGAGTATAGCGTGTGCCTGTGTGTGCAGACCCGTGAATGGACGTGTACGCAAGGCCACCCACGGCCACTCGTGACATTAATCATCAGTCGGGACTTTGGGACGTCTCAATTTCTTGACCGGTTAACGCCCATCAGTCCGCTGTAGTAAATATACCGTATTCGCTTTATATTTCTCCGAGAAAAAAAATCATCAAGCCCACCTGAGGCGCCCATTTTCCATCATCACACATTTCCCACAAGAGCAATAGAACCATTTTCTTTGTAATTATTCCTCAATTCGTCGTCTGATTTCTTCGTTTTTCTACATCCATTCCCATCATATGCATCTCTAGAATTTCTCCAGATACTTATATTAGATACTTAAAACCCCGCAGCGACCCCTATTTAGAGGGTGGAGATCACCTTAAAATGCGCTGTTTCCAACTACCAAGAGGTAAACGACATTTTTTAAGTGGAAAAATCTGTATTTTGTCAGACATGAATGATGAATTTTAGTTATCAAGTTGAATTTGGTTTAACAGTAAGTTTTATAATATTTTATGAAGAAAAAAAAATTTTTTTTTTTTTTGAAAAATTTTTGAAGGTAATCCTCCTCGGAAATCTCGTCATTTTCATGATTTTTTTCGTTTTTCACCGATAATTCGTTAAATAAACAAAATAATGAAAAATATCATAAGAGTTAAATGATGGAGAAACTAATTCCCTACAAAAAGTATAGAATAATATTTTTTGATATTTTGATTTATTTTCGAGATATTTTGAAAAATCAAAATTTCAAAAAATCAGTAATATCTCGAAAACTGAGGGAGATATAAAGAAATTTTATTTATGTTTTTTGTAGGAAATTTGACGCCCAATAATTTATGTAGAATGATATTTTCCGTTATCTCGCTTAGTTATCGAGTTATCAGCAGAAAACCAAAAAAATCATAAAAACTTCGCCGTATCAAAGGGGTGTGCATTCAAAAATTTTACAAAAAAAAATTTTTTTTCTTATTTCAACTACACGATTCAAAACTCATTCTAAAAACATATTTTTATGATTAAGTAGATCAATTCAATTTTCAGAGGTATACCCGATGAAAATTTCGTGATTTTTTTTTTTTTTTTCATTTTTCGCGCGATAACTCGTTAAATAAATAAAATCATGAAAAATGTCATGAGAACTAAATGAAAGGTAATTCAATCCCCTACAAAAAATATAAAATAAAATTTTTTTACATTTCGCATCGTTACCGAAATATTAAAAAAACATCAAAATATCTCAAAAGAAAAACAGTAAAAAAGAAGTGTTTTTCAACTTAACGCTCTAGATCTCATCCTAGAAATGTATTAGAATGTTTAGATAGATTAATGTTCAAATTTTTTAAATTATGTAACATATGTCCAGATGATACATATAGTCGAGTTAATTTCTATACTATATAAAACCTCTTTGAAAACCTGACCTATTCCGGCAAAGAAACAAAAAAAATCTCACCCCAGCGCGAGGACTTTATTAAGATTCCGAAAGCCCTGGCGTACTTCATCAGACACAAAATGGCGAAAGAAAAAAAAACGCCAAATAATATTTTTTAGTTCTCATGTTAGACTCTCGCAGAGCGAGTTGATGTGACGTAAATGGATGATGAAAGAGACCAAGGGGTATTATCTCGTCATGTTGGGCCATGTCCGCCCACGTTAGCGGCTCGTTACCGCGCGTTAGACTGGACACTGGGTGTTGAGCGTGTGATACGAAAGACCCAGTTGACCCTTGGCAGTTGTAGCACCTTTAGTGTTACATGGTAATCCGGTAATTGGCCGGCTGAGACCGCCGACTGGCGCTTGTCATAACCAAAATTACGGGAAAAATTCTCCGATGCATATATTCGCGTTGAAGTTTTTTGTATAGAAAAGAAAGGGAGGGAGGGGGGGGCCCAAAAGGGGTCCGCGCGACGAGGGGCCACCTCAATTTTGTGGCGAATCTAATCTAATAAAGCAATTAACTTAATGCAAGGGAATACGTGCAGATCGAAGTGTATTGGCAGCCCCGTCATTACTGGCCCCTTTAATTATCTGGGTCTACGCGCGGATCGGTCCTCATATTGTTTGATCAGCCAATTGGTTGGGGGATTAAACCAACACAAGATATGATCGAGCGATTTTTTTTTTTTTCGGTTCTGTATTTTTTTTTTTGGCAACACGCGTGTGTGCGATCGATTTCTTCTCATTATTTCCACGTAAATTCGAGTTAATTAAGATGGTAAATATTTTTTAGTGCTTTGAAAGATCGTTTTGCAGCTGCGTTGTTGCCGGGTAAATAGTTACGCGTGGCGGCACGTGGCGCCTCTACAAGGTAATTGGGAACGTTTGAAACCGGGTTCGCAGTGTTTTTCGTCATGATCATATGTACGGAGGGCATTGGATCATCATATTCAATCGTTGTAATGAAAAAAACTTTCGTTTGATAGACTGTACACTTACTCTAACTCTATTTTCAAATATATTTGTAAAGAAAAAAGAGAATAATTTATAATTTAAACGAAAAGAAAAATTTTTTTCGTCGATAAAATTGAAATTTTCACTATTTTGCATTTTTTTTTTTCATTATAACTTTGAAAATATCCGGAATTTCGCAATTAAACATGAGATCAATTTTGTAGATAATTCAATTTTACATCAAAGAAATATCTATAAATTTTTTGATATCTATTCCCGTTTTTGAGATATTCTAACGTATTAAAAATTTTTTAAAAACCAAAAATTTAGATTACTTACAACTTCGAAAATTCCTCAAGCTTCCATGGGGAAAAAAAGACGTCAAAAACCTGTAAAATATTTTTCCATCGTAAAATCAACTGTTTCAATTCAAGACAATTGTGAAGAAAGTACCTCGGGCATCTGCTGAAGCCAGTTTAGGACAATCGCCGACAAATGACCGATGGATTGGCGGCATTGACGTTGATATCCAGGCCCCACATGACTCGCTCCACCTGCAGGCCGCATGAGTAAAAGGCCAGAAAGTATAATACCACCTAAAAAGAAAAAAGAAAAATAAGCAAATAAATACAGATGAATTTCTAATCGTACAGAAATGATCGTGGATTCATAACATAACACTCAAAGCCATCGATTCAACGTATCCACCAACTAGCGTATATTTAGCATATCCAGCGCGCCTGACAGCGTGTTATTTCACCAACAAATAATACGCAACGAGCACTCCATTGTGGCTCGTGATAGTCTGGCCAGAGGGAACCACTCCAGGCCCCCCTCAGGGGGGAGTTTACACCCCTTAAACGCTCTTAAATACACGCAGAGCGGCCCCGAGGAATGGAGAAGCACTCTTAGAGCTGAAAAAGTGGACTTTTCAGACTCTAAGACCTACCTGCTGCAATACAATCGTCGTTTTCCTTCCTCTGACACGTCAATTTGACGGTAATTAAGCCCCCGGGCGCCGTCCAAAGACAATAGCTCACGCGATAGCGACATGGGGGTGGATCATGTCTCGATTTTTATGAGTGTCTGTCAGGATAAGTGTCTATTCAATTGGAAACCCTTTTCAATCATCGAGGTATAATCATCAAAAATCACTTTCATGCCCAGAGGGATGTAGGTCTTATAATTGTTAAGATATTTTCAAATGAGTAAAATCATGTAAATAAAAATTTTTCCTGAAGTCATAATTTTGATGAGATATATTTTTGGAAATATCTCGAAAACTATGGAAGATAAAGGATTTTTACAAGAGACGGATTTTAAAGAGAATTTTGTGGACTACAAAAAAGATTCTGAGTAATATTTATGTAGATTTGATGGTTTTTGAGATATTTCGAAAAAAAAAAAAATTTCTTTTCATTTTTGTGGTTTGCAGTGAAATAAATTGATAAAAGAAGTCTGCTAAGTCTCCCACGATAAATTGAGAGTATTGGCCGTTTAATTTTTCATGAAATGCCGAAGATGCGTGCGAGATCTAGTTACCCGAACTCTCCAAATAGTATATGTGGACCAACTCTGTTGCAGAAGACAATAATGATGAGGTCCCGTGATGCACAAGCAACTTGAGCTGTGCAGCCTTGGCTTTTAAAACATCTTGAAGAGTATCCACACGACTCGCATGACCTTGTACTTCCCACGAGTCTGTTCACATGGCTCTCTTTTGCCTCATCCCCGTCTGCTCCACCTCCTTTTACCCCCTTCAGTGCATCATCGTGATCTCTAAGCTCAAATGCGGCGATTGAAAATCATTAAACCTACTTTCACGATTTTCTATAGGACACTATTGATCAAATCTCAATATAAATCAATAGGATACTTTATACATGTATCTCAAAAAATATTAGAAATACAAAAATTTTTCACTGAATTTTTTTTATAGGGAATTTTATAACCTATATAAAATCAGTTAAACAAAAAATTTTTATTTTATAATTTCTAAGATATTTACCATCTTATAAAATCTTAAAATTAACAAAAATCAAAATCAAGTTTTTTTATATATTCCAAATATCTCAAAAAGAATTTAAATTACATAAATTTTGTATAGAGCTTTTTTTATAGGAAATTTCAAGATCTACAAAAAATATATCAATCAAAATTTCGTCAAGTCTTATAGTTTTCGAAATATTTGTAAAAAATAAAAAGAAGAAAAAATTGTTTTTATTTTTTCAAGATTTAGATTCGTCAATCAAGTGGGACGAGGTCGAATACACCACGGCTTTAGAGTAAGGATTTCTTTTTTTTTTATTTTGGGATGCTGTTGACGCTGCAGGATGAAATGAAACTCCAAATTAGCACCTTTTCTTCCTGCGTCATACTCATTTTTATTTATTTTCTCTCACGTCACGGTTAGTTGGTTCGGTCTATGACTACCCGATTTTTTTTTTTTTCACCCCTGATGGTTCACACATTCATTTAAACACACGCCGATGCAAAACTATAGATGCGGAGCAAATTTTGCCAACTTAAATATATGCTAATCTCTCTCTGAAAAATGTCATTTGATAATGAGTCAAGGAATTATGACACACACCAACTTCCTGCATTATTAACACCTAAAAAAAAATTTTTTTCCATTCTATTATATAGCTTGGAGGTTTATTAATCCTTGTCAATTTATAATAAAATTATAAAATTTCAAATTCTAATAAACTTTTCAAAAATGCAAAAAAAAAAAAAAATTATTTTGAATATTATTTATTCACGTTTTTTAGTGTAAAAATTCTTTGGATAGAAAAAAATAATCAAAAAATATTTATTTCAACCCCTGAGACACCGTAATACAGTACAAAAAAAAAAATAAAATTCGTTCATTAATAGTAATTAATTAATAAATTAAAAAAATTAATTTTCTTCATTAAAATGACGATAAAATACCCTAATTTTCTATCAGTCTTATAATTAAATTTAGATTAATTCTTTTGTCGACTAGTTTTGAGATATAAATCCTTAAATACCTGATCCTTTTGTAATGATATAAAATCCGTATCTAGACTAAAATAATCGACGATTAAAGAGAATTCTCATAAAGCAGTGAAGTTGGTGTAAATGCAGCAACTTGATCTAAAGGCATTGAACCTCGAAAATCGATCCCCAAAAATTTAGCAGAATTTTATCCCTCAACAACCCAGAATACTCTCAATTCCAACCGGCTTCACATATCTGTCCCACGCTTAAGCTTGAAAAAAAAAACCAAAAAACAAATTTTTAATAAAAAATTCCAGGGAAAAAAAATTTTTAATTAAACCCATATCATTTAATCGATAATAAATGTGAGCAGGATATTTTACTCGATGAAATATAGCCTTTGTTTGGCGACTGAATCAATCGTATATTGTGAAACAAGTTCACTTTGAAGCGTTGGCGCAAAACAATGGTATTTACACTGGGCTGAAGGACCTCGCGCGTGAAGGACCATCGAAATAGGGAGGCTGATTATATCCCTACATGCTTGAATCTCAAGTATGCGCACATATATACAAGCAAACAAAATAAATCTTGTGTGTTTGTCTCGTCGATTAGTGAAGTGTCGCTGGGATTAACTATAAAGGGACTGCGGATCCCTTTTTTCGTCTTTGCTTTTTGTATTTTTCGGGGCCTTCAGACTCTGCCATAACTCTCACGCGAGAGGAAGCGAGTGAAGATCCCACTGATTAGACTGGGTTTAAGGCTAAAGTCTGGACACTGGCTTCCCTAACTCTGTTCACACGCTATAGTGAGAAATAATTAAATACTTCAAAGTAACTATATGTACTTGAAATAACACAGAATTAAACGAGGAAAAATTTGTTTTCAACGACCACCAAAGGTGATTTTTCAAGGAGGGTAATTTGCGAAATTAGTTTAATACTTAATTGGGGAAACGAAAAAAACAAGAGTCATTCAAGTAAGTTGGTTGATTTTATAGGATTTTTAGTTCAGAAAATTCAAGAGTGAGATAAAATGATGATGAGTACTGTTATGCTTTTGAAAATATCTCAAGAACTAGAGGTCTGGGGAAAATTTTGCATAATACCTTTTTTGTAGCTCTTGAAATTACGTTGAAAAAGAGCCATATAAAAGTCATGTAACTCTTGTAGTTTATGAGATATAGTTTTTTTTTTATAACTTGTAAAAATTTAATTTAAAGAAATTCATGTATTCTGCAAAATTTTATTCTTTAATATCTCAAAAACTACAGAATTTATCGAAATTTTGCTAGATAACTTTTTTGTAGCTCTTGAAATTATCTATAAAAAGTGTTATATGCACAAATTCTCTAGTAGCAATACTTAATCAAATATTGTCAATTGAAATTCACAACATCTCATAAAACCAAAAAAAATCGATGCATTTATCAAGAGTAATTCAATTTTCCCGGGAAAAAATTACAGACCGGGGGAAAAAAACGGAAGTATTTAATAGGTCCAACAGGAGGAAGAGGAGGAGGAGAAGAAGGACCTAAAAGTCGGCAAATTTGGGGCCTGGTTTGTTGACGGATTCTGGCAACGATGTTTGGACAGAACACAGGAAGTCACCGAAAAACCAAATGTCTATTTAATAACCCCAGGATGCTGATGGATCTAACTAAAACGAATCTAAAAATGAAAAACCAGGACAATTGTATACAATTTTCCTGCTGAGATATAATATTTTTCCTGCGGAGAATATTTTTAATAGAAAAAAAAAAAAAAATTCTCCACTTATTGAAAATCGAGGAAGACAATAAAAGTTGTATCGAGCCAAGGGTGGCGTGGACAATGGTGCACCCTCCTGCGTCGGTATCCACGCGCGGTAAGGACTCTCGATCATATGTGGTCTCCAGTCGTTGAATCACACACCGCAGACACGCCGCGAATAATCGCGACTATTATATATATAATCATAGCTCAATATATATACCATAATTCTATTGTCATATTAACATAATAAGGACTTGGTGTTTTCTACATGCAGCCCAGGGTTCTGAAAAGTATTGGGAATTTTTTGCCTCAGGTAGCTCTTTATAAAAGATAAATTTTATCCATTGATTTCTCTGATGCTATTGTGAGTTTGCTGGTCACGCCGACCAAAAGTGATTATATATATATAGTGTCTTGCGTGGATTTTTGTCGGCATCTTTGAAAAAATTGCTAAATCTTTTTACCTCAAAAAAAAAAAAAAATCTATTTTCTACCAATTTATAGGATAATTTATATGTACAGACAGCCCAGTTTTTTAAACCTACTTAGCATCATACGAAATTCGTCGTTTTTATCCAATTTTATTTCGAAAAAAAAAAAAATTCATTCTACTACAATCGTATTTATAACGACGTATAGCCCTATAATCTTTTAAACTAATATTTTACCCAAACAAAAATTTATGATATTTTATCATACAAATTTTAATATTTTTCAGCAAAAAATTCCGTTCATTTAATACAGCAATATTGAATATTTTCATAAATAAAAAGGTTGAGTATAACTATTTTACAGGTTATACTATTTAAATTGTTTTTTAATTAAAATAACAATAACGTGCCCAAATTTTTCACCAATTGATGCGAATCGGATTATCATATTTTAATTTAAATTAATTGCTCTTTTTCTTGATCTTTTCAAAGAAAAACGTTAAATAGTACGAAAAATCCAACTGATATTTTTTTATAAGTATTTAAAAAATCATTTTTCATGGAAAAAAATGTTTAAAAAAAAAATTCATGTGAAGCAACACCCTCTAAAAAAAATTATTAGTTAAAGTTATTGATGGAAAAGTAAATTTTCGCTTGCAATAAATAAAAAAAAAAAGTAAAAATTAAAATTAAAACGGTTGTTTAAGAATATATAGGTATTGAAGATATTTGAAAATTTTTTTGAATTTAGCCCGTTTGACCCCCCGTGCATTTCGCTGTCTTGCAAGCCGCACGAATACCAATAATTATCCAATTAAATCGAAGTCATAGGTACAAACGTGAAATTCCCTGTGAGGGTGCGCACGCGGGTTAATTTGATAATTGCATTACTTTCAGAACTTTAAATACTACCTTTCGAACAAAATACAAAGCAGTCAGATGTGCCCACCCGATCTTTGACATTTCAAGCCCGAAAAAACACGCGGGAATTTTTGTTTCCACGCACACGCGATAAATAAAATAGACTGATGCATCCTTTTTGGCACGAGGAAATGAAATCTACACAATATATATTTGGTTATTATGTATAAGATATCACGAGTAGAATGTGATGATGTTGCCGATGAAAAATCGAGGGAAGGGATAAGCACGCGTCCGCCACGCTTCCCAGCACACCTGGGGCCAGTTGGCTAGCGTAGTATACGCCGCAGTCCGCCAATGGCGGAACCAATGTCCAATTATTAACGAATTACCCCTGAGCGAAATTGACACGTCCCGAAAAACACGGAAATTCTACTTTCTCCAAAAAAAAAACAACTTCCCTAGCCAAAAATTTGGAAATCCACTCAACACAACCATCAACGGCTTTGCAATTATACGCCAAAAGAGAAAATATTTCATAGTGAAACCATAGAGCACGATTCTAAGACTAATCCACACGCTGTGAATAGTCGAATATGGTAGCAGAATTTTTTTATAGTGATTTTAATTAGTTTTCTATTTTTTAGGGGTGTTCCACCCGGCGTGGAAATTAATAATTTTTTTATTTTTTAAATAAACACCTAAAAATGATTCAAGGACTAATTCACCTGCTGTGGATCGTCGAATCGCCGAATTAATTATTCGCGGACTGCTGAGGCCATCCACTGAATTTGAATCCTTTAAACTAGCTATCAAATTGTACACAAACCATATGCAACTGTTCCACACTCTCTGGAACGTCATATTTGAACGTATGAAAAATATTACATTTTTAAGTATTTTTTTACAGACTCCTGAAGCGTTCCATATATAGTATGAAATAAAAAACACGTAGAATTTTATGATTACACGATCATTTAAATCGCTTTTTCCTAAATATTTTATCAAAAAAAAAAAAAAAGAATTATTCCGTTACTGCTATATGCAAGTAAAATTTTTTTTTAACTAATCAATTTAATGAAACTGGAAAAAGGTTGCAATTTTCTTATATTCAAGAAAATACGGCTAAGGCATCCGGTAGGACGTGATCGTGTAAACAATTAGAAAATACCGCATTATATAATGAGTAGTTTGACTCCCGTAATTTTCTGGTCTGAGGAAAAAAAAATAATCGACTGCGGCGGCGAGCTTTGACGGATTTTCACAAAGTGAAAAATCCCTTGTGATTTTTTGGGGCCAGATTTTCAAGGATATATCATCATATCTATTATTTTTTAAAAAATGTCGCACTACCGAGGTTTTAACCGAACAAAATTAAAATGGTATTGTATAAAAGCACTGCAAAGCCGGTTTTGGCATGCATTATGGCATCGAAGGCGCCGAAATGGTCGCTGATTGTTCAACATGACCCGCCCCACGACTTAATATAATCCTTCAACACAGTATTATCACAATATTTGCTCAGGCAAAATACAGTAATTGCATATTTGCCCCCTAGCCCAATTATACCACATCCTTTGCACCCATTCGCTCCCAAAGACGCTTATTTCCCAACCTGGCCATGGGATTCATGTTGACTTAGTCAAATATACACGAAAAAAAAAAAAAAAAACATTTTAAGCATGTAATCTAATTTCCGTAAAACCGTAAAACCCTATGTAATCTAAATAACCTAAAGAATATGTGACATAAGTGTACATTACCGGGATGGCAAAAAAATTTGGGAGAAAGTTTGTCTCCATCCATTGGCAGCCGAATTCGAGTGCGTATTCATTTCGAGTGAAAATACGATTTTCCCGCTATTCATTGCGTCAATAATAATCATCGAGTCTGTGTCTATCGTTATCGCGCACTTTTATCACATTTTTAGGCATTTTATTCCACAATTCTTCACTCAAACTAGTCAAAAACAATTACAATCAAGTCACTGACGCTGACCACTGGCCATTTTATTTCACGCTCGACGCGCCATCTTGTTACCAACTGCCAAAGTACAGTCGATAATGTAGCACTCTTGCCTCGGGGGGTAACCATTATTGAAAAATCTACTTTATCATTACTTACGATTTTATAAAATAAAAAAAAAATTAAAAATTAGAAATTATTGCTATTGGAATAAATCTAAATTTTGAATGACGGCGTTGAAATATTTTATGTATTTTTATTGTTGATTGTTTACAGACACAAAGGTATCCAACTCATTCCACGGCACCTCCGTCTGATTAACGACCTATACTAGCAATTTCAATAAATAACCTCATCGAAAGTGTACGTAAAAATTCATCGCTAAAAATAAGAAAGTAAATCTAGAAACTCCGTAATATCAATGGGCTTACTAAGAATCCCAAAATATTGGGCATCAAGGAATATATTTTGTTCAATTTTCCGGGAAAAATCATCAATCGCCGAGAAAAGTAATCTAACCTCTACGCCCATCGTGACAGTCAGCAAGGAAACAATATCAAAATTAGAGCGATTATCTCTGGTAGATTTTGGAAATGAGGCAGGAATAAAAAGATTAGAGGCTGCCATTGAATTTGCAGAAAAATTGAAAAATTTCCCAGTGGATGACAGCATCGAGCCGCTCTACTGTGTTCTTGAGAACGAGAATCTTCGATTACGTGATGATCACGTTACAGACGGCGATTGCCGCTCAAAAGTAACAAAAAACGCTGTGCTCATGGTCGAAGAATATTTTGTAGTTCCACGAGGTAATATTCCACTTTCAAAATGAGTATAGAAGCAATTTTACAGCACGTTGGCGCGGGATTTCTCAGTCTCGAGCGTGGATTTGTCTTTGGACCTCAAGGCAAATTAATTCGACATAATTTAGAACAACTCTGGTTACGCAGTTGTGTTATATCACCATCCTACAATGTATTTTTATCGTCATCAACTGATTGTATGACAGAGACACTTGGAAATCTCCAAAAATCCGGCATTTCCGAGAGGCCATTGGGAATTGGCGTGATTGAAGATTCAAAAAACACCTGGAACACGGAAATTTCCGCGATTTATAGTAAAATCAAGTATCATACTATCGCCAGGGTATCAACTTTCATCGATTCATCCGAAAGCAAAGACTTGTATCACAAAAAACAGCGAGAACGTAAAGTTTGGTGGCGGAAATTTGCTCGGGAGCCATCAAAATTCGCATTCAGTGAGGTCAAGAAGGTGACAAAGCTCAAAGACACTCTGGAAATCGCTGCACAATTTCCTTGGGGACCCATCACCGTGGAAACCATTACATTTAACCAGGACGCGCGAAAATTCGCAACCAAAGTAAGGCCAAAAGCGGGGAATAACTTGAAAAAATTAATAACCATACGTAAAATAATTCACATTTTTTCAGACTGGAGACGAAGTAAATTCGGACACTCACATGGTCGAGCACACGGCATCGTTGGACTGGGGATGCCTAGCATTTCTCTGCGACGCCTACATTGAAGATTCATCATCGCAAACCGCGAAATTAGACCTTAATCTTCAACTTTCACCCTATAAAGTCGGTTTTTGTCTACCTCCGGTCACAGACCAACAATCAGACCCGAAATCTGCGGAGAAATCGCGTCTCCTACTCTACCTAAACAATCTTCTAAAAGTTCAAGGGGTAGAAACGATAGTTGGACAAAATTCCCTGCCTCTCGAGTCATTCCAAGTGCCTTTTATCGTCACTGTTGACGATATAAGCCTTCAAAATGGCTTGATCAAAATTTGGAACAAGCAAACAACACTCTCCGAGACGGTTCACATGACGGAATTGACAAAATATATTTTATTACACTGCGGTAGATGGCAAAAAACGGCAAATTAATAATAATAAATCATGAAGTAATAAACGCAATCGTTTTTTTTTGTACCGATGGTAGTCGTTATTTAATTCAATAAAAATTCTATCATAAACAACTTATCAGTTATAAGCAGACAAAACAAATACAAGTGTTTCTTATTAAATTTTTAAATTTTTTGTATAGTTATTATATGTAATATTTTTTCTTTCTTTTAATATCAAAGTAATCCTAAAGTGATGCTTGTGGGCAATCGGAAAAAATTCATTCAACACATATCGACACTGGCACCACAAAAGAAAATAACTGCAAATGATTAAAATCACAAGTCACTTGGTCTGTATTTTTTTAAGGCCTCGCTATTTACAAATTAGGGAGTTACGAGTTGATTTATAAAGAAAAGTTGCATTTTAATCCTCACAATTGAGAATAGTTAAAGAAAAATTAATCCTTTTATCCATACCAATAGAAGCAATGATCCATCAGTGCAAGGAGCAAAAAAAAAATGAAAATTAACTTAATAAAGTCTGAATTTGTGCGTGTAGCTATTGGGAAAAAATGGAAAACTTTTGATATCTTGAATGAATAAGCTTGTCAACTCTTAAATCCCCGTTTTACTGGCGCGTAAAATACAGACCTTTGGTGAGCCAGTTTGTCTAGACGAATAATTTTCGTCGACCCAGTGAAGACAATTTGAGATTTTATTAATCTCAGGCTACTTCGCGAAATGGTTAAGCAGGCAACTGAAGTTTCTTGCCTTTCAGAACTTTGGTGATGTACAGATAGAAGAAATCACAATAGAGTACAGTTTGAACGATGCCAGCGATAATGGCAATTAAATCGTAGTGATCCTCAGCATAATAACGGTACACCCAATTTAAAATGTATAGGGCACGATATGAACCGAGTGCAAATAAGTAGTGACTGGTAATACTCTCAGCTTCACCGGTTTTTGACACGAGAAACAGCTGTGGAAGGATTGCCACTGACTCGAGATAAATGCTAAATGTCCAGAGAATCTCCAGCACCGTAAAATCATGATTGACAAATACTGCTAGAAGTAGAGAAGGCAGCACGAGAAATTCAATTCTGTAACATGTTAAAATTATCCAAAATTAATTCCACAACATATGAAAGTTATCCTCCAAATAACTTGCCTGAATGAATCGTGATTGTGATCGTATGTTGCCTTGAATTTAGAATACATCAAGAAAACTGTGGCAAACGATGCTCCGAGAAAAACCACCTTCATAAATGTATTGTAGGCTGACACGTATGTTGTCAAAAGATCCAGATATCTCGTCGTGTAGACAATGGCAAAAAGAATTTGCGACTTGCCGCTGATGCCTGAAAAAAAAAAACGAAAACCAATAGAAGCGTGCAAGATTGCGGGTGTTATATTATTGTTTTTTTTTTTTTATTAGATCATTTTTGTGGTTATGATGTATGTGTGTTGACTGTGTTGGCAGAATAAGAAGTGAAGGATATGAAAATTGACTTACCGGCACAACTCCTGGTGTTCCATATCTTGAGCAGCAAGATGATAATTGCAAGAAGATGTGAGAGATCACCAAATAATCGAAATATATTCATTTTGTGATCTTGGTGCAGCCAAGTGTGGGCAGCAAAAGCTTGGAATTATTCACTCAACACACTCCTTTTTACAGATCAAACCGACACGAAGCACACACAAATATGACGTGGCTTGCAGATCAAAAGCATTCGGCAGATGGCCGACCACAGGGAAACTCGTATGTTTTCAGTTTGTGTAGTACAACCTCGATTAATTTATTTTTAATATTTTATTTCTCTTCTAAATTAAATATCCGTCTATTTATTCCGCTCAAAATAATCAAATAGATTATATTTGTCTAATTATTTTTTTATCTACCGTAAAAATTATTTGTTTAATTTTACCCGCCATTATATACACACATTATGGCGGCATTTTTTAAATAAAAAATTGCCACCTCTCTCTCTCTTCTCTTCGATTTTGCCAAAAAATTTCAGTTTTTCAAATTGAAAATTAGGAGAAAAATTTTTATTGCAAAATTTAGAGTTAAATGAATTCAAAAAAAATTAAATTATCAATAATATATTACTAAAAGTCACAGGTACACACAGAAAAGAGAGACACGAAGGGTAAAAGAGAGGGAGAGACAAAACAGCTCTCTCGAGGAGGCGAGGCTGAGTTAGGTCAGCCGATTTCTACGGTGCTTCGGAGAGTGTCGTGATATCTTGAACAAGAGGAAAATACGCGAGAGAGAGGAAGGAAAACATCTTTTATCAGTGCCTATAGTGAAGTTGCTCGTACATCCAAGCTGTTAAAAATTCCGTGTGCAATATCGCGTGATTTTCAAAGTGTGAGTAGCAAAAAAAAAAACAAGAATGATGAACAAGCAGAATGTCCCAGGATTCGCTTGAGCAGTTGGTTCGCGCCGAAAAAGGTGTGAATTTCGGGTCTGAGCGTTTAGCTCGATATAAATACCATCTGAAGGTGTTACATACTTGTTCCTACGTGATTCAGGATTCATCAATGTCTCAACACGAGACTTTCAACTAAAGGGAATATGTTATCAAAGCAGGGTGAAACGACGTAGCCCACGTCGAGCAAGACATGGAAAGATGCTAGGCATTATGAGACCCGAGATGAGGAATCTCTTCTGGATATGCTGGCTGTACGAGTGGTTTTCCGGGGCTCTGGCCTTTCCCCTCGATTCTTCCGGTCTTTCAGGTGAGACATAGAACAGTTCTCATCACCGAAAAAAAACACCCACGATACAAATTGATTTGTTTATTTATCATCAGGCAACGAAATTCAAGTTTCGTCGTGGGATCCAAGATTGCAATATGTCTTGAGTTCCCTAGCGATAATTGCCATGTTTTCGGCCTTCCTCGGATGTATGTGTTGTCGGCGAGAAGGTCGTGCCAAAGGATTTCAGGTAAAAACCATAAAATTACTCACTAAGTACAAGTTTAATAAACAAAAACAAAAACCATCAATATAATCCTCGGACGCCCTATAACCTCGATTAACATGACGTGTTAAGATTTTTTCAATGCTGTAAATTTTCCTTTGGATTGTAGGACACTGGAGATAATAAACAAGAGGTAACTTGAAAGTATTTTTAGGCTGACTAGTAATTATTTAGTGTCTAATGAATGCCAAAGAGATCGCTGAAATTTTACAATCTAACTGATAAATCAAACACACAAAATATCCTTGACAGAGCGGATGTGTGTTTTAGGAGTTCAAAGATGCAAGCACAGCAGGAAGTGAGACAATTATCGAACGTGGCCTAGAGTTAGAGATATCACGAGCTCTTCCGCCATCAAATCCCGTACAATTTGAGCCTCTGACAGTCGAGCGATTTGTGCCGGAAGTCAAGGGCAAGCCAATGCCTCCGTCGCCACTGTTATTCAACGATAACCAGCCTCAAGATGACGACGATGATCCGTTACCTAGTAGAAAGTGGTTCTCCCCGAATTTACACGTTCCTCGCGAGCGGCTCAAGTATCTCCAGGAGATAGGTCGTGGCTGGTTTGGAAAAGTCGTCGAGGGAACGCAAGATCTAGACCACCAGGAGCCTACAACGCGTGGAGTTGTGGTGAGGATCCTCACAGAGGAGGCATCGACGAGTGAACGAGCCTGGTTCCTCGGTGAGGCATTGCCTTACCTCAAACTTCGCCACCCTAACATTTTAGAGCTCTTCGGAGCGTGTTTAGAGACTGATCCCTACCTTTTACTCTTCGAGTCTTGCCCTACGGGCGATCTAAAGGCCTTTTTGCGGTCTAATCGAGCCTCAGAAGCTCTCTCGAGAGAAAACCTACCGCTGAGATTGGGTTTGGACATTTTAAATGCCTTAGAACACATGCATCTTCATGGATTCGCGCACACGGACCTGTCGGCGAGGAATTGCCTCGTGGCGCCCGACTTGTCCGCCAAATTGGGTGACTATGGCACGGGCGTAGAAAAATATCCTGGTGACTACTATGTCGTGGGTGATCGAGCACTTCCCATTCGATGGTCCGCGCCCGAGAGTTTAGTTTGCACCGACACGACAATCGAAACACGGGCAATCACAACAGAGGCGAATGTTTGGAGCTTTGGAATCGTTCTCTGGGAGATTTCTACCTGGGGCGAGCGGCCTTACAACGCTCTGAGTGATGAGCAAGTCATAGAAATGATTTTTCAGACCAAACATCACGACAATCTTCCGCTAGATCACTTGAAAAACGAGTCTACAATGTTTTTAAAAGCTATCGAAGCTTGCTGGAAATTTGAGCCGAAAGAGCGTATCAGTCTCGAGGGAATTGCTCAGCTTTTGCGGGGAAAAAATGCTCCCGTCGACTTTGAACAGCGCTGGGAGATACTAAAGCCCAATACAAGAGAACCTATGCGTAGTTTGAGCCTGAGAGAACTCGACACGACCACAGATTTAGAATTCTGGCCGAATGCAATGCAGGAGAAGCCATTCAGCACGCCGCAGCCTAATTTCAAGCTTGGACCCGCTGGAATCGTGGGAAATCCTCTATTATCCGAGTCAGACAGTGTACAGCAAGGCTCCGGATCGGAGACTGAGGAGGAGAGTTGGCGCGGTCGAGTTGAGCGAGGTGCCTACACGGAAAAGGTGAAACAAAAGTCAAAATCTGTCACTGACTTGATGGTTCTCGTGCACATCGACTCGGACTCTGAAGCAGAGTGGTCCTTGGGTCCTCAGACCGTGGAGAAGCCTACGAAAAAGCGATTGCCAGCTTCGGGCAGCGTGGGAGACCTCCGAGACTCGGCGTTTGTCGACGAGTTTGACGAAGCGCTTCGAAAACTTCGAAATCCGTCGAAAGTGTGGCCAGAGTCGCGTGAAAAGCCGAATAACGATACAGAGGCTATTCCACCGGTGAATTATCGTGATCAGTACGCGTCAGAGTGCACATCAACGCCGAAAAATGAGGCAAACAACCCGCAGGGTAGTTTTGTCGACGTGGAGTTGTGGAAAAACGCGCTAGAGTTTGAGTTGGAACGAAAAATCCCAGGTTTCGACTTGGACTCGATGGAGTTTGAGAAATACATTGGTCTTCCGTCTGCACCCGTGTCAGACCTGCTTGAGACCTCGGTCTCAACTACGAACACCCCGCAATCACGCGCGGACGAGCTGTCAGTGGACAATGACGACTTATCGAACGGTCAGAGGCTGATGGCGGACTGCGAGGACGAGGATCGCAAGCATCTATCAACGCCCGACGATGAGCGGAGCTCCGACAGCGGTTTCCGGGACAAAGAATCCTGCGAGGAAGAGGAAAATCCTGTGCCTTCATTCTTTCCCCTTAGCTACAATCTGCAAACCCCTGGCCTCTCGTCCGCCGAGGAGGAACAGCTCAAAGTCCTGCTTGAACTCGACACTATTCTCGCGGCTGAGGACTGCGGCAGCTTGGAGGAGAGTCCCTGCGAGGAATTTCTGTCGCCGAGCCGAATCCACATTGAATTTGTCGACAATTTAGTCGACGAGAGGACAGAGAATATTCTGCAACCGCCAGCCACCGCGGAAGTGGTTAAAGACCCTGAGGAGACGTCAGAGCGGACTCTGGATGCCGAGGAGTCAAATGTGGACACGGTAATTGAGGTGAAAGAGCCGGAGAATGATATCGACGACGAAGACAGCTCGACAATGAGCTTGCGCAGCGATAATTCGTACGTTTCCTTCAACCTGGACGAGGAATTTGTCACGGCTATTAGAAATGAACTTCGTGAGAAGCTTCCACACGCGCAGATGGCTGTGGTCGAGGCGCAAGAGCCGCGAGACGAGTCTGAGCCGTCGGTTATCGCGCAGGATACTCATGCCAAGGCCTGGGACGAGGATGAAGAGTCGCAGGAGCGTCCGAGCGGTGCCGTGGACATCACTATCCGTTACAACATTTTTGGAACGCCGCTCAGTCCGATTTTGGAGGAGCGCGAGAGCACAGTGACCTCAGAATCCCTCGGAGATGCCTCGGTCGCGTCGAAATTGTCCGAATCCTTTGACGACATTCTTGTCGTTGACACGAATACCAACCGAGTCATGCTTGTGGATGGTTTAACGGATCGACACGAGGACGGCGACGTCACCGACGAGGAAAGCACAGATTGCGGCTCCAACGGCCTCGTGCATCGCCTCGAACAGGTGCAGGGTCGAATTGGAGCACCACTACCGAGTCCGGAGGAGGAATCCAAGTGGCAGGCTCAATTTCCTATTCCTCTGCAGCTGCAGGATGATCTAATGTCGACAAGTTTTAGCACAGAGCACGACTGGGATAGCCAAGACGAGGAGGACGAGGGCGGGGGCGATGATGAACCCCAGGACGATGATGAAAACAGCTCGAGTTCCGGTGAATTTGTGTGGAAGGTAATGAAGAGAATTTTTCTTTCTTTTTGGAAGATTGATTTGAACGCAAGGTGCTTTAGCGTTACAGTGATATTGCGGACGAGGAGAGAGCGAGAGAGTACGAGGCGCAGTGTCAAAGTGAAGCAAAGATCGAGGAGGAGGGCGAGGAGGACGAGGACGAGGAGGAAGAATTCACTCCTTCTGCTTGGGACGCCTCATTGGCGCCTCATCGCTCAGCTCTACGGTCACCGGAAAAAACCCCCAAAGCCGGAGTAAGTTAATAATGCACGTAATTTATTCGATTGATTGTGTGGAATAAAAAACTAACGCGAATTGAAGGATTTTTGTCTTGACTTATGCCGCCAGGATGAACTGGTAGGTTATGTATTGCCATAAAATAGTTGTGTTTAATTTTGTTAAAAGATTTTGCGCGATTAAATCATGTATTTACACGAAGGTTTATACGTGCAGGACCAGAAGAAAAACGTGTGGTTTAAGAAACAACGGTATCATTGCGTTTATGAGTATCCAAAAGAAATGCCGACAGCGGATTGTCCAGATCAGACAACATCCGCGTGGGAACCAACGACTTATTCAGGTTTGAATATATGATACGCTTTAGTTTAAATTTGACGTGGAATAATTTTTCTAAACGTATTAGATTGGGAAGAAATGATGGACGGTCCAAAAATTGACATCTACCCGTTGGAATACGATGAGTCGAATCACGGTAAATTTTAAAAATATATTTTCAAACCTTGAGAAGAATTTAATTCTGGTCCTTGCAGATGACGAGGAGTTCTTTGTGAGCAGCGGCAACCGGCCGTTCCAGTTCCAGGTGGGCGATGGGAAGTACGTGAGCCAATTTTTCCCCGGAGCCACGATGACAGAGGCGCAGGATGAGGGTACGAAGGTCGAGAGTAATTCTCAGCCACAGTTGGGAGAATTACGGCACACGCGCGACCGCTTGAAGCTCAATCTTCCGATGAAGGGTGGCCCTTCAGGGTCTTCCGGCGTCGAGGGTGACAGGAGTGAACTGGAAAGTCAAGTAGACACAAGTGAGGACTCGAGGTTAGAGAAAAAAGAAAGCACGGAATCCTCCAAGGAGGATGAATCGTCAATAATTTCGGTGATTCGTTCGCCAATGGAGTCGGAACAGGAGAATCTCTCGAAAGATCTGAAAAGTCTGTCCACAAATGGGGACAGTGATGCAGAAATCAGTGAGTTAGAGTCGTCGACGGTGCTGAAATCACAGTGTCGGCCTCTAGTCTTCCGCGGTGACGAAATAGCGACAGATTTAATGGGCAATCCGACGACTGAGGAAAAAAAGTCACCGATTTTACGGCCAGGGGAAACCGTATCAACGGACGAAAGTACAGTTAAACCGTCCAAAATCGAAAATGAGTCGAGTGACGAGAATGTCGGTGAGTCGACGAAAAATCCAAGCCAATAGTGTATTTAATTTTGAAAAACTCATTCGAAATTGAGATATAAAAAGAGAAGTTTTTTAGGATGAAGATTTAGCTCAATTGGCACAAGTCCGTCCGAATACACTGAGATAGTTTATCTGCAATTGTTAATTTTGTGTAAATAATTAACGTAGTGCTCCTAAAGTCTGTTGTATTAATGACTTTATCCCGGGACTTTTTCGTGAAAATGTCACTGTCGTCGTCGTCGTCATATGCGCCGTTTAATGTTTGAATGAATTTTCGTAGGTTGGAAACACACGATTCACAGTGATCTATGAGCTCTCTATTCTTTTAAGTATTATAATGAGCAATTGCTACACTTGAAGACCTTTTATTAGCCTGTGATAAAGAGAAAACGTGAGGAGATAATTTTCTATACTCTTTCGTTGGCACTGTCTTAATGAATTTAATATAAGTGAATATCTTTGCACACATTTTTAGAAGGCAATTATCTTTCATATTTTAATCGATTTTTACATCTCACTCATGAGAATTTCATGAACAAATATTCAAATAATACTTTTTAATTGTTAAAAAGTTAAATTTTTACCTTTTCTCTCGTGTTGGCGTCTTTTTATCATTTCGACGATGATCCGCCATGTTGGAAAACGTCCATTTTGAATTTGACCGCCAACAATCGGGCGTTAGAGCGCTAACTATAAATATTCAAAAAATTTTATTTGAAAATTTTTTTTTTCAAGATTGATATAAAAGTTTATCCAGTGAGAATAATTGATTACATTTTTTTAAAAATGATTTGTGAATTTCACTGTTTTTTCTGTGAAATCACTGTTTTAGATGGTAAAATCTAGTTTTCGATATATTTATTAAAGTTTTTTGCATAAAAATACCAAGATTTAACGGCGTTTCACGTAGACTGGTTAAAAATGAACATTTTTACATGTTCAATCGTTGATTTATTTATTAAGTTTTCTCAAACTTCACGATAAAAAAAAAAATTAAAAAAATGAAATAAAATACATACAGTATACTGTTTTGCTTTAACTGTTTATGTTTATACATGGTGATAAAAGATATACGGTCAAAACTAGTGCAATTAAACTTAAATGATGACAATCGCTTATTTAAATAAAAAATGGTAGATTTAATTTAAAAATCTTTTTATTCATTGAAAACAAGAACAAAAACGCTAGGAAATTAAATTCTTATTTAGAATTAAATAATTCTCTAACTTATTGCAATTTTGTTCTTTTGTATATACACACACACACATGTCACCTAAAAAAAATGGAACAACATCACGAGGTAACTCAGATAATGTAATCTACACCATAAATCCCGAAGAACAAAAAAAAAACATGGTAGCAAATATAATTCTCAATACTTTGGCTATTTATAACTTAAGTAAAAACACCATCGCTACAACTTGTAGGATAATAAATAGAGGACAATTAATATATTGCTAAATAAAGACTAAATTTCATTGTATAAAACCCACAACATATCCGTAACCTTATATAATTTATTCAACAACTATTTTTATAAGAAAAAAATCTCGTTAATCCGTGAAATTGATTTTCTAATTACGCCAGACAATTATCAGACCCTGTTGATCACCGCTTGCAAGGTGAGACTCATCGTAATTAAAGTCGAGAGAGAGAATTGGGGCGGAATGTCCATAAAGTCTATTAACCTGTGCCGCTTTTCCCTCACGTGTCGTATCTAACAGATGAATTGAACCATCCTCCGATCCGCTGGCGATAAAACTCGCCCCCATTTGAGGGCAAAACGTTGACCTCACGAGCCACTGCCTATAAAAACACTCGTCTGTGAATTGGACTGGATGATTCATGGCGCGAAAACGCGAGAATACCTGTGCTTCAGTGGATATTTTCGCTGGATCTTTAAGCAGCCATGAGAATCGGCGACTGAATAAAGAAAAACGGCATTGCAAGCGCTACTGACGAGGAGTGTGGGTGCTGGAGCCTGGCGGGAAAGCCAAGATCGCCAGGAGAGACTGGTAACAGCCGCCGAGCCCATAATCTCAATTCTCCTGAGCTTTGACAGTCGGCCAGAGCCGGCATCAAGACGGAGGGAGGTCACAACCCCTCTCTCATTGCCCACCCAGACCAGGGAACCGCCGCTCTCCTCACAGGTCAATGCCAGGACCTGAAAATCCAACACAAATAGAAACAATTCACCGATTTCAATATAAATTTCCCACCTTTCCACCGATTTTCGACGTTCCGCCGCGTGAGTAAATGCCCGTGGACACGTTGAGGATCTGCACGAAGCCCTGAGAATTACCCGTGATGACGAGATTGTTGTTGGCCGGTACAAAACAGCAGCAAAGCACCTGTGCGTGCACTTGATCGGCCACAACGCGCAGGCAAACGGGCGGCCGGTCGCCGTCAATACCCCAGAGCCTAACAGTAGCATCGAGCGATGAGGAGACAATCAAGTCATTGCTCGTACTCCAATCTATCGCAGTGACACCCTTGCTGTGTCCATCAAGCTGCGCGACGACGCGCGGAGGCGCGCTCACGTCGCAGATCGTGATCGTGCCGTCGAAAGATGCACAACAGAGCTTTGACCGGTCGTTATTGGCGAATTTCAAATCAGACACAGCAGCTGTGTGCTGGTCAAACACATGGTGAACACCCGCAAAAGCAAAACTACCAGCGGATTTCTGTTTTTCCCGCGCAGTATCCTCCGCCACGTCGCCCGGCGTACCAGATGATACACTGACAGCATCCACAGGCGGTCCATAGCGCTGTTTAAGCACCTGTGATCGCAACTTTACGTATGACAGCCTCGTGGGCGTGTTGGTATGGCTCTTTTCGCGTAAGAGTTCATTTCTCCGACGAAGATAGAGCATTCCTGTCGATATAAAACGATGATTTGAATCGAAGCCTGAAGGTTACGCTAGGAAAATCTTGATTTACCAAAGCCAGGATTGCATGTTGCTTGTCGAGGATACTTGGAATCCAGGGCTAAAACCTGTTGTTGCCATGTATGACCGACGTTTGTCGTCATTTTTCCGTCTCTTCACTGCATTGTATAAACATCAGACATGATAAAATAAATGTAAAATTAATCAACTAATCTTACCATATTGTTAGATAAATCCAAGGTTATATTCAGTATCACCTGATGTCAAGACTTTTGTTCAATGTTAAGTAGGGGGCCTGTGCATTTTCTCTGCTGCACAGAACAATCATCGGATGTCTCAGTGGCTAGTCATCAAAATGACGTCATATCTGACGCGGCAGAAATGTATCTCAATGATTTGCGTGTGTAGAGGAAAATCATCGCACAAAAGCGACCATTATTGCGAGTGAAAATTCGTGCATTGGAAAATATGTAGCTGGCAAAATACCTCCCGCGTTGTGTTCATTACATGCTACATAACCTATACAATCACTTATCACACTCTCACACACGCGCTCGCGAACGGCACGACCTCCCTCGCAGCTCGCAGCTTTGATGGGCTCCTCGCGCTCTGTCATACAAGTCAGGGTTCCCGAGTTTGTCCTTTTCTTGCCACGAACGCTGCCGCCATCTCGTCGCGCGATAGAGACAGAACGCGCGACGACGACGAGGAGCTTCTTGTGACTATCTTTTAATCCAAACGCTGAAGAGAGACACGAGCATTCCCTTCACTCTGCTCTGTTGCACATCTCACTTGCTCGCCGTCGAGTCCAATATAACAACTGGCGATCTCTCTCGTCTCACAGGCGACTACGTTTTCAAGCTTTACTCTCTCGCCAACACTCTCGCTTTGTAATTCAACGGCAAGCCATTGCCATTGACGTATTCGACGATGCAGGCCATCAAGTGCGTCGTTGTGGGTGACGGGTGAGTACGAAAAATCATTTATCAAGCAACCAAACATTGCGACAATCAGAGTGCATATCTTGTCCGAGGACACACGACATATATCTACTACGTGGACGCCCCCGTGGTCGCGGGGATCGTCCTCACTCTCAAGCCGGCCCATATATCTTGGCATTGTGTTCGGGCGTGGTGTGAATTTTCGCGGGCACGCGGTTTATGTTGTTTTTTTTTTCATTGTGTATTTCCAAATTCCAAACTGTTGGATCTAAAATGCCAGCGAGAGAGGGGAACTGCGAGCAAGAGAGACCAATTGCTTTGACTTTTGCCCACTTCCTCTCTATTGTACCCGACAATATTATTTGACAGTCACTTGTGTTTTTTTTTACTTGCAGAGCCGTTGGTAAGACGTGTTTACTCATCAGCTACACGACCAATGCCTTCCCCGGCGAGTATATTCCAACAGTCTTTGACAACTACTCGGCCAATGTGATGGTCGATGGAAAGCCCATTAACCTCGGCCTCTGGGATACGGCTGGCCAGGAGGATTACGACAGACTCAGGCCTCTGTCTTACCCGCAAACCGATGTGTTCCTCATTTGCTTCTCGCTCGTTAATCCCGCGAGTTTTGAGAATGTTCGGGCCAAGTGGTATCCTGAGGTGCGCCACCATTGCCCGGCTACTCCCATCATCCTCGTTGGCACGAAGCTCGATTTGCGCGAGGACAAGGAAACTATTGAGAGACTGAAAGACAAGAAACTCGCACCCATCACGTATCCGCAGGTATAGGTTTCAGGAGACAGTTTGTGGTGATTTGATGGATTGATTTTGATGTTTATGTTTGAATTATGTTTAGGGGCTGGCTATGGCGAAGGAGATTGGCGCTGTAAAATATCTAGAATGCTCGGCCCTAACACAGAAGGGTCTCAAGACTGTTTTTGATGAGGCGATACGTGCAGTATTGTGTCCAGTTCTTCAGGTAAAACCGAAACGTAAATGTTGTCTGCTATAATATTAATTATTCACCGACTCCGAATCGACCTCGAGCGTGTGCTGCCTCTGTCACAGCCGTTTATATTTTTTTCCTGCGAGGCCATCATGTGCAAAAGACTGTGCCGTGTGATTCTTCGGGGCCTCAATGTATTTTTTTTTGGAGTATAATCAATCCAGTGGAAGGACATCGCACAAAAAAACGACAATGCGAGGCGGAGAGAGAGAGAGAGAGAGGAAGCAGAGTGATAAGAGTCGGAATGCGAGTAAAAATAATTTTTTTTCTTTTTTTTTTTATACACTACTTACACTTTTTTGTTGGGGGAAAAACAACAATCGAGGTTTGATTGTGTCGGAAAACTTAACTGTGGTTTTCCCGGTGTCAATTCTCCATATTTTTTTACTCAATGTTTTCACGTGATTCCAGAGTAGTTGCGATTATCAATTTTTTATTTCTCATTAATATTTCGCATTTATTAAAAAATAATAACAAAAAAAAACTGGAGAATTCACATTGGAGGTTGTAAAATCTATAACAAATTCATATTTGACGATAATTGAATATTATCGTCGTTAATTCGTAGAGGCAAATTATTAAAATTATACGAGAGAGAGAGAGCATGTTCATGGACGTTTTAGCTCCAGTTGAAATTATTTTTATTCATTATTTGGTTTGATTGACCGAGGATAATCAATATATTATATTTCAATGTTTAATTTAAAAAATATAAGCCTTTTTTAGACTCTATGATTTTTTTCATTTTTTTTTTTCTTAACAAAATGAAAGGAGTTAGAAAGTGAAGTACCTCCATTCTGAATTTTACCGCCGTATTCTCGACCACGAAAAGGTTTTTAAAAAATGTAAAAAAAAGAATTTGATCGCATCGTGAATAATACATAATTGGTGCAATGGCATGCTGCTCCCTCATCAATCCGTCATTAAATTTCAAAACATCTTTACGCACAACTTGCACGGAAAAATTAAGATCGGGGTGTTTCAATTAAAAAAAAAAAAACAATGTATGGATGGGGAGGTGAAAGAATGCAACGGAAAAAAAACAATAAAGTGCGAATGATATCCGACTAACGATATATAGTGTGCACTGTGAAAGAAAGAAAAAAAATCAATTAATTCTGTTAAATTCGTCCTCTGAGTGACTGATGAGTGTTGAATAAAAAAATTATACAAGTGATAAGACGATATAGCAAATAATTGTAAATAATTGCTCGAGTTCAAAACTTACTCCTATTATTGATCAATCGCGTATTGTGTAAGCTCTAAATCGAAAAGAAAAGAAAAAAAAACGTTACTTGTTTTTTATATATATATTTGATTATGTACGTAAACTAATGAACGTGAAAAAAACGACCGAGAAATTTTTATTTTACAAATTCCAAGGAAAAATATATAGATATATATATATATGTATAAACTTTGGCGGATACAGGGCCGAGTTCTAATTTAATTTTTTTGCTCCATTCTACAATTTTTTTACCTGATGTGAACTTTGTTAAATAACTACTTTATAAATTAATCTCTCAGGTTCAACGGTTTTTAGAGTCTTTATTTTTTCAAACTGAAATAAGAGATGCGTTTAAATACTCGGCCCTTGGCAAAGGAACCACAGATATTGTAACTAAATTTGCTTATTAAATGGGTGTTTACTAAAATTACCATTCTGTCTACCACCGAATCATTTCGCTCTTTTAACAACCATCAGGCCGTGTCAAAAAATGTTTTTATCATCGCAGAAACCTGTTCAGGTGTGTATTTTATATATTTCCCGGAATTTTTCGAGAACGGAGTATTGGCATACTTTGAATAAAATCCTGAATACAGGGGAACAAGTGATTGTTGCAGTTCTCGACGAAGAATCTCACGCAGACGAGCATCCGGCACCGAATAGGTGCGCTGACACTTTGCCGCATCCTCCAACTCGCGTGAAAAACCCGCGAAACGTTCCTTCAATGACTTTGCCCCGAGTTCTGCAAACAAAAACATTATCAACAATCATTATAATCACTTTAACCGCGGTCACATCTGTATACCACTATCGTCGGGAGGATACTCGAGGAACGCCCGGGCCTTGGCGAAAGTCGCAGTCACGTAATTGGTTTTGTCCTTAACAAGAAGATCATTGTAGGTCTGACCAGCCGAAGACTCGGCCAGTAGCAATAGCTCCATGAGTGTGCTGTTGCGCAGCTTTTCCACAACATAATTGTGATTGTTGAGGCGAAAAAGAGCGCGCAATGCCGGGTCCGAGTACGACGCGTCGCTCTTGCTCACAAGCGCGAGGTTCAATTGCGCCAAAACTTTCTCTGAAAATTTATTTCCATGAAAAAAACCTCATTGAGGGAGTTTTTTTCCACTTACTAATATAAACCCCAACAAGAACGCGGTGGCTGTTGTCAATCTGCTTAGCGCTGGACGTTGAAATTGTATCAACCTCGTTATTTTTCCGTAGAACGATGCCCGCAGTTTCTGCATTCTCTGACAGCTGTTCCAGAAATACGAGAACATTGCTCGTGGACTCGGCCACGGTACCGTCCCTCGGCAGAGCCGCGCCCGACTCGTTTCTTACGCTGTCAGCAAAATCCTCAAGGGCTTTCGCGCCCTGAAACGTGAAATTTAGCGACTAGCGGCGGAGAAGCATTAAATATTTACCGTTGCGTTCAGAGTATTGAGGACCGAGGCGAACTTGGACCTGAGAGCGTAGTCGCAGCCCTCGACGGTGCGTTCCAGCTCGGGTTTCAGGTCGCCAAGGTGTTTCAGGATAGGAAAGACGACGAGAACTGCGGAAAAGTCACGCCGGGCAATACATCGCTTTGCTCTCGTGGCAATGCTCTCGCCGTCATGAGCTACGAGGTCCATCGCGTCGCGGACAGTTGCCTCGAGGACTTGTGGCTGCAGAGACGTGGAAATAATCTTGGCAACAAGACTACGTTCAGCCTGCATCAGCCGGTGAAGTCCAGCTGTCAGCAGAAGGTAATTTTCCATCTCTTGCTCGTCGGGAGCCGCGTCCTCTGGACAATTTGACGACAGTGACGGCGGCTTTCGCGACGAGGGAAAGGCCAAACCCAGTCCGGTTGACTGCGAAGCTCGCATTAACATTTTACTGGCCTTTTTCTCGATCGCGTGCTGCAAACGACGCGATGTTCGACGACTCACTGTTTCTCCTCCACCCATTGAGTGCCTGTGAGCGAATTTTGCCCGCTAGATGATTAGCAGGACATTAGTCTGTGTAGAAATTTCAATTTTAAAGGGGTTGCAGTGATTCTTACGGGCATTGGGCTCCCGGCGTGTGTGCTGCCACCGCTGGCAGACTTTTGGTGCTCCTTCAGCAGCTGCAACGATCGTAAAACGATCGCCGAACGCACAGAAGAGTATATTTTCGCGTGACGACGGTGTCCACGCTCGTCGAGCCAGCGTGAAATTTTTATCAGGTCGGCCAGCGCACTCTCAGGCAGTTGGTTGAGTGATTGCGGCGCATCCTCGCCACTTGTATCCTCATCCGAGCCGATTAAATCCAGTAGAATTATCGGGAGGATTGGCTTGCTCTGTCGTGTAAGGATGTCGTGAAATTCCGAGCAGAGAGAATCCAGGCCTACGCCAAAGAGCAGCGAGATGTTTTCCAGCTCAACAGAACTGGGATTGTTCTTCTGGAAGTATCGTTCGGCATTGTAGAGGCGATTCATGGCCTCGAGGAAGGCATCGAGTCCTCCTGAGCCGCTG
The DNA here is from genome assembly GCA_002156465.1 of Macrocentrus cingulum. NCBI lineage: Eukaryota > Metazoa > Arthropoda > Insecta > Hymenoptera > Braconidae > Macrocentrus > Macrocentrus cingulum. The sequence continues at coordinate 8,569 of MVJL01009493.1, read as the reverse complement.
GGACCGCTGCGAACTGCCCCCTCGACCTCCTGACACACTCCGTAGTAGCCGATAGCATGGTCCAATGCTGTGAGAGTGCGTTCAATGTCTGTAAACAGGAGAAATTTGTGTTGAATAGGAAAATTAGGAAATGAATATGAAGTTCTTACTGCGCTGTTGAGCCTGTAGGTTGCCAGTCTCGTTGTAAACGGGGAGAATAGTTCGTCGTAGGGTGGCCAGTCTCTGCTCAAGGGATGTCAGGATTGCGACCACTCCAGAGGTTAATTTCCTACTGCGCTCTTCGGCTTCTCGAAGGCTCTCAAGGGCACTTATTTCACCCTCTAATTTACACTCTATCTCAAATCTGCGTTCAGAAGTGTCACCGATATTCCCGTGCATGATTGCGTTCTACTTCATACACCCACTTGATTGTGTGTACTATTTTTCTTGACGATGACAGATGAATGTTAGGTTATCATTGTTATCAAGAAAAAGTACCAACCGAGGTAGCATAATTCTCAGAATTGCCGTTTGAAGCGCGCTCGACGCTGCTGTGATGGCGGATCAATATTTTGTGTATGTAGTTCAGCTTGTATTTGCATTTGTATAAAAAATTTAAGTAACTTTTCGGTTTATTCAGTTTCATTACGCCAATAGCAAAAAAATGCCGTCCCGCAGCGAGGATATTCTGAAGGGATTCCAAGTGTATCCTTTTATCCAAGAAAAATAATAAACAGATCAAAAATTCCCTGGAAGTCCAATAGTTTTTAGGTTAAATTATACTTTGCCTGTCAAGTAATTTGTTTTGAGTGTTTTTATTAAAAAAAAAAATGAATGTATTTTTCTTAACTGATTATCTATACAGTAACTGGATGAATTTAAGAGACGCAGATACTGGGAAAATTCTCTGGCAAGGCAACGAAGATCTGTAAGTATTTTCTCTCATATTTCACTTCTAGGCATTACTCTTAATTTTTTTTCTGTCAATAGGTCCATTCCCGATCTCGAACACGAGGCCAGGGTGCCTAAAAGAATTCTAAAATGCCGTGCAGTGTCCAGAGAAATTAATTTCAGTTCAATCGAACCGTTGGAGCGCTTTCGATTGGAACAAAAAGTCCTGTTCAAGGGCCGATGTTTGGAGGAATGGTTTTTTGAGTTTGGTTTTGTGATACCCAACAGCACAAATACGTGGCAGAGCCTCATTGAAGCTGCCCCAGAGAGTCAAATGATGCCGGCGAAAATTTTAAAGTACGTAAAATAGAAAAAAACATCACCAAATTATTTTTTTCTGTTCTCATTGAACAAAATTTTTTTCCAACCTTTCAGTGGAAATGTGGTCATTGAGACGAAATTCTTCGATGATGATCTTCTTGTGTCCACCAGTCGCGTGAGATTATTTTACGTTTAGTATATACTAAATTATTTATTTAAATAAATATTTTTTTTTATTATTAAATTTTAAAAAGGGATCAAATTTATTATTAAAATTACACTCACGCGCACACACACCTCTTACATTGTTTAAAAAAAAAGGAACTAGTCATTGATAAAAATTTGAGAGCACATGGATATATGTAATTATAATAAATTTTTGTAAATACATTTTTCCACACATTGAATAACTCTTAATAATTCATATATTACTTGATAAAATCTAGTTTTTGTCGATTTTTTCCTTTTCTTTTTGATGAGCATAGAGTGTGAATGAAAACAAAGTAATATTCTTCTGTATAATATCGATTAGAGGTGGTTGAAGAACATTGACAAGGCTTCCCGTAGCCCCTGGGTTCACCGGGAAGCACTAAATTCTTTCTCCCCCTTTGCCCTCGCACCCGTGTGCTGCATGTGTCTGTCTCTCGGACAGGTGAAACTAGAGGCAAAGGTACGATAGAAAAAAAAGCGAATAATACAAGCGAGAGGGAACAATATGCGTGAAGAAAAAAAAAGAGACGACAGCCTGAACGTTCGACAACAGCCCCGAGTACACGCGCGATGCAGTGCAGAGCAAAGTGATTAAATTAAATCCCAACTGTTTATACCACCGATAAATCGCGTGTAATTAAATCACATGTCAAAAAATCTATTATAAAAAAGTCAGGGATTTTTGTTGTTGTTTGTCGAGTGTAAAAGTTTAATTTGTCCGCCGGTTTTTACCGGCAAAATATCTTCAAGAACGGATCTTCCCGAGCACGACAGCCTCAGCGAGGATTTCCTCGAGGCTGCGATGGACTTGAAAGAAGAGGATGACAATCTTGGCGAGACTCGGCAATTATTTCTCGTTGGTGCACCACGAGATCCGCTAGTTTCTGCCGGGGCAATAATCACAAATGACAATCCCAACGATGAAATTCATCCAGATCTTCAGTCGAGCGCTCTGGCAGGTCTGATGGCTGGACAATCGTCAGTTTGCTTCCCGGCTAAATTCAGTAAGTGACTAAAGTAGCTGAACGTTGAGGGGAACCAACGTTTCTGTTTAGTTTTATCTAATTAACTAGCGTATCTCACTCATTGCTCTCACCCCACCGATGGCCCCTTCGTCGCGCTTAACGTAATTTAGGCCGTCAATTAAATTATTACTAAGTGCATTAAGCCGGGCTAGCTTCTTACTTTTGCATATCGCATTGCTCTTGCAAAAGGGCGTTATACTACAGCAAAAAGAGCACAAATTTTATCCAGTTGCTAATAAAATCTTCCTCTGGTTGTTTTTTTTCCACTTTTTTCTTCTTTTCTACTTTTAAATACAGCTTATGATTTTTCACCGAGCTCGGGGAGTGATGATCGACAAGTATCTGTGGCGGTTGGCAAGAGAAAACAGCGAAGATATCGCACGACATTCACAAATTTTCAATTGGAAGAGCTTGAACGAGCTTTCCAAAAGACTCACTACCCTGATGTTTTTTTTCGCGAGGAACTGGCCTTGAGGATCCAACTTACTGAAGCCCGAGTACAGGTAACACGTTAGTAGGTTACATTATTTCATTTATTTTGAGGCTGATGAATTGTGACAGGTTTGGTTCCAAAATCGTCGGGCGAAATGGAGGAAGCAGGAGAAGCAATGTAAAGTGGCAATGGCTCCACACTTGTCCTCGGAAGCTTGCCCGGATGCTCAGCACCAGCTCCAACATCAGTCACAGCCCCAGCATCAAGAACAGCTACTTTTGGAGGCTCCGCTCGGCAGCCCGCCTCCGATTTATCTCGGCATGGAGTGGGCCGGCTTCTCGCCCTATGGAAATGTCGCCACAACTTCGCCTGTCATCATCAACGGAATGAATAAACCACCGGAAAACGATGATAATCCTCTCCTTGATCCGGATCTCTTACAATTGAAAACTCCGCGGACCTAAATTGGGAGTAATCCTTGAAGTAACAGCAGAGAAACACCATTTTATTGATTCTGCGGAATTTCCCTGATGTTTTGCAATCTGATTGGCTGAAATCTTGTAAAAAATTTATACAGAATGAATTTTAGGATGTTTGGTGTAGAAAAAAAAAAAATTTTTTTTTTTGAAAAATTTTCGAAGGGGTACCCCTTGGAGATTTCACGATTTTCTTGATTTTTCTTAGTTTTTTGCTGATAAATCGGTAACCAAGCGAGATAATGGAAAATGTTACAGAAGTTAAATGATAGGTATTTTGATTCCCTACAAAAAAGTAGAATAAAATTTTTTGATATTTCGTCGCATTTTTGAGATATTTTGAAAAATAAAAATTTTCAAAAAAAAAATAATATCTCAAAAACTCAAAGAGATACAGAAAAATTTATATAAAGTTTTTTGTAGGGAATTGAATTCCCTTTCATTTCGTTCTGATGACATTTTTTGATATCTTGCAAAGTTAACGAGTTATCGAAAGAAAACGAAAAATATCACGAAAACTGCGAGATATTCTTCTGAAAAAATTTATGAAAAAAATAATTTTTTTTTATCTCAATTAAACGTTTAAAAATTCATTGGTATAATTAATTTTGTTGGATTTTTCGATAAAAATTTTAGCATTGATATATTAAACAAAGTCAATCAGATAATTAATAAATATCAGAATATTCTGCAGAATGTTGTCAATCGACGTTGTTAAAAAATTGTGGAATATTTCTAGTCAATCACTGAATTTAAAAAATAGATATTTTTTCTCATTAAAAACAAAACTATATCGAGAGACATGAAATAAAATAGTTAACATCATCTTTATTCACTGCGTATATATTACATTTTTTTGTGTTTATTTCAATTGTTATTGAACATAAGTATTTATTTCATCAGTGCAACCGAAAGAGAAACAATTCGAAAAGAAAAAAATTTATTTACAATATTCCAACAATTTTATAAAGCACATTCGGCAAATTAGTAAAAGAAAAAAATTTAATCAGGTGATTAAAATTCAATTGACCTCGATCAACAATATAAATATTTTGTCCACTGTATGATTTATTTCGCCTCTAAAAATCACTAATTTAGCCAAGAATATTTACAATTACTGGAAGAAAAAAAAACAAATGAAATTGATTAAATATACCAATGATATTTATGCATAAAGGACCGAGCGGTGATGATGACATTTATTCTAGACAAAAGGGAGCGAGAGTATTTTGGACAAAATAAATTATTATGTTATTCATTATATCACTTCACGTATATTATTCCAGAAAAAACTACCGCAATGGGTTACGCAACGTAAGAATACTCCTCTGAGCTGTTTGGCGTTCGTTCCATGTACTGCTTGTCAATTAGAGCCTCAATGCATTTTTTTATCATCCCAATCGACGGGGCAAAGCTCACTTTCGACTGTCCCAATACCTAAATCCAACAACAACAAATATTTAATAAAACAATAATTAAATTAAAATCTGTAAAGATACCTCTTGCACGAGCTGATTGTGTCGAAGTAATTTCCGACTCTTCATAATCCGTACAATAGCCGCCTGAAGGTAGAGCTTGCGATCATCGTCAACACTTCGATGAGTAGCCTCCGCGTCGTGCGGAGCATCTTTTTGCAGAGCACCAGTCACGCGGAATTTCGTCCGCTTGTTGTAGTAATCAAAATTGAGCGAGAGAACCGTGTCCTCCTCAAGTTCTGCCGCCTGATCGTTGGATTTCTTGAGGATTTTGCAGTCGACAAGGCTGGCAGCATGTTTGAGCAGTTGCTCGGGTGATAATCGCAGTGAGACGGCGGCTTCACGGCACGGAATCGAGTCGCACTGCTCGAAAAGCAGCAGTAAAGCCATCTGATAGGTCTGCACAGTCACGAGATAGGGTTTCTTCAAGTAATTGAACTTCAACTCGCCCTGGCAGACATGGTGGAGCCAGGTGAGCTTTCGCCCGCTAAATTGTGCGTGATAGAAGCTCTCAAACGCCTGAATTGACTTTTCAAGCTGCAACGGCACGTCAAATGGACCCGGCGATGGCGGTAAACTCAGGGGCCACGCTCCAGCCTGCAATACATACACGACGAAGCCAATTCCCAGCTGTTTCTCGGCATTGGACTCGCGCAAACTCGCCGTAAACTTGGAATTTAAATCCGCCGACACGGACATATCTGTAAACATTCTGTGCAACTTATTCGTAAATTCGTAGCCACAAGTTTGCTTCAATCGGTCAATCATGGCCTCCTCCGCGTCCATCGACTGCGATTGCTGGTGAATCAATCTCTTGGCCAACATACGAGCATAAAATTTCTGAAATATATCCTTGTCATCGACGTATTTAAAGATAATTATCGATTTTGCCAATTTCTCCTCAATCTCCGTCTCACTGATGCCTTTAGCTGATTTCTTCAGCAGTGAATCGCAGTATTTGGCGAGTAATTCCGGAGCTCGAGCAACCTGTCTTGGCTGTCGATTGTTCACAGCTGCAGAACACGCCTTGTCAAGTGCCGCAATAAAGGCCTGATCCCGTTTAAAGACTTGTTCTATCAGTTCGGAGTACTTTGCGTGCACACTCAACATATTTTCTACGAATTGTATGTGCATTGTCTCACCTTGCAGGTTGGATGTGGCATTCAGACCCTGCTGAGTTATGTGCTGAGTTAATTTAGCGACCAGCGGCGCTAATCCACCGGATAGTGGACGTAAAAGTGGATAAAGTAAGGTCAGATCCTGTCGTCTCTCTTTTTCAATCATCGACTCGGACTCGGCGTGGAGCCAGGTGATGTGTGCCGCGATCATTTTATTCTCGCAACACAGTCGCACCTTTACTACTGAGCTGTGGTGCAGGTATTTGAGAGCACGCAGCTCCTCCTGACCGAGTCTCCAGGTAACTCGCTCCATATACTTTGTCACGTCCGATTGCTGAAGGAGTTCCGATGTCTCGCGTGTGTAAAATTCACCGCTGGCCTCGAGAAATGGCTTCTCAAATATTTCTTGATACAGATCTAATTCTCCTTTGACTTTGTAAGCCTCAACGCACACGAAACTCTCTATTACGCCGCAGATTATGTCGGATGTCGTCGGTTGGGCTTCTCCTGTTCGATCTGCATAGATTCCCTCGAGTAGCAGTGATACCAGAGAGTGTCTCAAGGGTGTAATCATGTTTCTCTTCCAGATATCAAGGCCCAACTCGCCGATTTCCATCTGAGTCTGGCCCTCTGACTGCGGACACGAGCCGTAAATTATTTCCGCGTCTGACATTTTTTGTTTCTTTATGTGCTGCTGATTGAGATACAGGTAGAGCCGATGGAGATAGCTGATTCCTTGGGAAAATTCGGTCCACGCACGGTGATATGACTGTAACAGACCCGAATCCTCTACGCAGCGCACTTGCGTTAATATTTGTTTCACGTGGTCCTCAAGGAAGCGCTCGGTTTCGTGGTACAAACGATCAGCCAACGGCTCGGGATATGCCACGCAGAGGGAGTATACATCGCTGTAAAAGTGTTTTAGATCATGAAAATAGAAATTTTTCCCTCTGGTTTAGAGTGTACTAGTAGGAATTACCTGAATCGGTCGTTCCATATTGCTCGTGGAATATCGGCAAGGGTTATTACTCCCTTGACCGTCTCTTGAAGCACTCCCCAGGTTTGACTAAAATCGACTTTTCTCGGTTTTAGAGACATCCTCGATACTTGTATCTCCCTTTCGGATTATTTATTAGCTATTAGAAGGCCTGGAAAAAAAATTCAGGTGATTTAGTATTTCCTTGAACTCTTTTTTTTTCTGTTTAAACTCGTCAACTGATTTGGCAAGCATCCAGTTCTACAATTTCTACAATTCATGCAGTACTTATATATTATTGAGGGTCATTGGCGATGTAATTTTTTAATGATTTTTCGTTTTTCTCCAAGATAAAACAGAGTGGACCATTTAATTTTTTAAAGTTTAAATAAAATCAATTCAAGGAAAATTAATTCGGATTTATTTATAACCTTTTATGAGGAGTAGAAAAAAACTCTTGAGAGGTTATAAAGAAATTTTTTGGTAAATCTGTGAAAGTGACCACGAATTTAATTGAGCGATAAAATGCCCCTATGAACTACTTATGCGTCAACTGACTGATGTTGAAATAGTTTTTTTCGATAACGAACGAGCGGAAATAGTTGATAGAAAACCCCACAAGGTTTTTAAAGGCTTGTTCAAAGCTTTTGATATATTATTATACGCAATGAGAGCACACAACGCCTGGGTGAATAATTGAAAGAAAAAAATAGCAACTAGATAGTTTAAATAAAAATTGACATACCTAATAAATTATTGCACTTTTACACACTCAATTACTGATTGTTTTTGACGCCGTATTTTCGGTATAACAACACACATTCCTCACTACAATTTGCATGACATTTGGATCACTCTATCGACACAACCATTATTTAATTCGTTTTTAAAATTCATTATTACAATTTTTCACTGTCAATTAGATGCTCTGATGGATACAAATACTTGTGAAAGATACCTTACTTTTTTTAAATAACTATTTTCAATGATAAAAACCCAAGTTATGAACGAAATGAGTCAACCGTCGTCATAAGCCATTGCCCAACAACATTGAGTAGCCATTTCTTTAGAACTGTGTGTATATGTATGTGTGCGGGACAATGATGGCATATCACGGCTGGATTTACATGGTGCGTTATTTTAACGCTGCGTTGAAATTCAACACTGGCTGATTAGTTGGATGGATGACCGCTAAAAATTATTCCATTGAAATGTAGCGCCACTCGAGCGTTAGCGAAATATATCGGAGAAACATGACTGGTCTATTCGGACTCCCACAGTATACCGTGTATGCCGCGTACTTGGATAAATCGTAGTTCATCGTTCTTCCATTAAGACATTGAAAGAGAAAATATTGAGTCACCTTGTTGTTTATTACTTTATAGGGATTGACAATTGAATGAACAATGACTGAATATGCCGAATTTTCAGACAAGAAAAATAATAAAATTGAAAAAGCCCGCTAAAAGTTGGATTCCACCTATAGAACAGCTGATCGACGCCATCTTTGTGTAAAATCGATATTAGTTTGTCTCTCTCTGTCTCGTATAAACGCACGACGGCAAATCCATAGCAGATAAATGAAAATATCCGCGAAATTAAATGGTTTTGGAGGATTGATGTTGATAGAAAGACCTAAATCAATTATTCCACGGCACATGATTT
>MVJL01009479.1:0-23393 GCA_002156465.1 Macrocentrus cingulum | reverse complement strand
CAAACTGTGCGCTTTATACACACACACACACGTATACATAACCCAAACCAATTTTATTTATGACCAAAACCGAGTCCTACCTGGCACATTTCAAGTGCTTGTCTAGGCAATGGTTTCGTTAGCACATCCGCAATCATTTTTCCAGTCGGTACATGATTCACAATCAGCAATCCGGCTTCGATAGACTCCCGGAGAAAATGATATTTAATATCAATGTGCTTTGTGCGAGCATGCAGCACGTGATCATTGGCTAGACACTGCGCGCCGCGGTTGTCCACAAACATTGTTATTTTACTAAACTCGCTCAAGCATATTTCCGTCAACAGACTACGCAGATACAATGCTTCTTTGGCTGCCTCTGCAAGGCTCACATATTCAGCCTCAGTCGAGGACAGAGCCACAGTGCGTTGCTTTTGGGATTTCCATGTTACGGCCGCGCCGCTTATAATAAAAACATATCCTGAGTATGATCGGCGGTCAATCGCGCATCCGCCCCAGTCGGCGTCCGAATACCCGATGATCGGTTGATCACATTTCGTGTAGACAAGACCGAGATCGATTGTACCTGCCAAGTATCTTAGCACGCGCTTTGCCGCTAGCCAGTGCTGTTTACACGGTTTTTCCACGAATTGCGCGAGTCTCGACACAGTATTCGATATGTCTGGGCGTGTCGCAACTGATAAGTACATTAATGCTCCTATTAATGCGCGGTACGGATACTCCTCCGTTATGTCTGTCTCATTCACGCTCTCAAACCGAACGTTTATCTCAGATGGTGTCGCCACGGGGTTACAATCTTTCATCCCATATTGTTTGAGCAAACCAGCAATGTATCCAGCTTGCGACAACTCAATTTGTTCGTTGTATTGGCTTATTTCAAGCCCGAGACAGTACTCAGCAAGACCCATGTCTTTCATCTCAAAATCATTCATCAATTGTTGCTTTACAAAGTTTACATTATTGACATTTTGTGACGCGACAAGAATATCATCCACGTATATTAATACAAACAACATACTCTTCTCTCGCTCACAGAAAAACAAACAAGGCTCATTCTTGGCACAATTCAATCCAATTGTCAACAATTTTTCACTCAATCTCGCATGCCACTGGCGTCCAGCTTGTTTCAAGCCGTATAACGCTCTTTTTAATTTGCACACACTGTCACCGCTTTTCAACTGCGCTAACATTTTCCTGGCACGATTACACACTTCATAGTCGACCTCTTGTTTAGATACGATCCGCTGCAACATCCCAACGAGCATGTCCGGCACTCTCATGAAAACTTCTTCTTCAAGTGATCCATTTAGGTATGCCGTTGTCACGTCAAATTGCCATATTTTCAGCTTAAATTGTGCAGCAATCGCCAGCAAAAGTCTCAAGGTTTCTAATCTTGCCACGGGCGCAAATGTCTGATAATAGTCAATGCCGTATCGCTGTGTATAGCCCTTGGCAACTAATCGGGCTTTGCGTCTCACAATGTCGCCGTTGTTATTGTGTTTATTTGTGAGAATCAGGCGGCAGCCGACAATGTTTTTGCCACTCGGTTTATGACTAATCTCCCAAGTGTCGTGCTTTATCAATGAGGTAATCTCGCTCTCTATCGCACTTAGCCATTCGTTAGCCGACAATGTTTTTGCCACTCGGTTTATGACTAATCTCCCAAGTGTCGTGCTTTATCAATGAGGTAATCTCGCTCTCTATCGCACTTAGCCATTCGTCCGATGCGTCGCTCTCTAGTGCCTCTTTGACACAGATCTCTGCCACTCCGGCAAAGACGCTATTTGCAAACGCGTCATCATCTCCGATCTCACCATCAACCTCCGCATCTCCTGCACCGCCAAGGTCATCCTCTGTGACGGTGCGAGTGTGAAACAATCTCTATTTGCAAACGCGTCATCATCTCCGATCTCACCATCAACCTCCGCATCTCCTGCACCGCCAAGGTCATCCTCTGTGACGGTGCGAGTGTGAAACAATCTCCGGGGACGTCCTGGTTGACCTGTGCGTTGCAATTTTGGCCTCCCACGTGCACGTACCTCAACAACATCGTTCGGCAATGGCGCTGACTCCGGTGTTTGCACTGATGCGTCTCGAGTCAACGTGTTAGTGACTCTCAATGGTGTTAGCTCAATAACACCTTCTTGAGCTGCATTCATATCATTTTTCGCGATAAAGTCATCGACAGGACCCGTTCTTGGCGGGCAGATGTCCTCGTCGAACCTCACATCCCTCGCTTCAATCAATTTGCTTAAGCTTGGTACCCAAATACGGTAGGCTTTCCGTTCTCTCGGATACCCTACGAACACACCGGTCATCGACCTTGGTGCCAACTTATCTTTTTCAATTTGCTTAAGCTTGGTACCCAAATACGGTAGGCTTTCCGTTCTCTCGGATACCCTACGAACACACCGGTCATCGACCTTGGTGCCAACTTATCTTTGTTTGGATCTTTATCCAGCACGGCCACCTTCGCCCCAAATTTTCTGAAAAAACCCACGTAACACCGTCTCCCTGTCCAGCTCTCATACGGAATTGCACCACTTTTGCTTAAGCTTGGTACCCAAATACGGTAGGCTTTCCGTTCTCTCGGATACCCTACGAACACACCGGTCATCGACCTTGGTGCCAACTTATCTTTTTTTGGATCTTTATCCAGCACGGCCACCTTCGCCCCAAATTTTCTGAAAAAACCCACGTAACACCGTCTCCCTGTCCAGCTCTCATACGGAATTGCACCACTCAAGCTGCTCGTGGGGCAACGATTGCTTTCGCCCCAAATTTTCTGAAAAAACCCACGTAACACCGTCTCCCTGTCCAGCTCTCATACGGAATTGCACCACTCAAGCTGCTCGTGGGGCAACGATTGCGAATGTAACATGCAGTCGCTATGGCCTCTGACCAAAACATTGCACTAAGGCCCGACTGCATCAGTAGACACCTTCCCATGTCTAACAATGTTCGATTCTTTCGCTCGCTGATCCCATTTTGCTGTGGAGTACGAGGCACAGTTAATTGCCGCCGGATACCATGCGCGGACAAATACTCATCAAACTGTGTGTTACAGTATTCACGGCCATTATCCGATTGTAAACACTTTATTTTTCGACCAGTTTGTCGCTCGGCCAGTCGGTGATACAGCTTAAAAGCCTCAAGGACGCCACTCTTGCAACGTAAGAAATAAACCTCGCACCAACCTGTGCATTCGTCAATAAACTCCACATAATATTTTGCCCGACCTGTTGACTCGCATCTAAACGGGCCGGCAACATCGGAATGTACGACGCCTAAAATTTCTTTACACTGCACATGTCCTTTCGGAAATGGCATCGCAGCCATCTTTCCTCGTAAGCAAATATCGCACTGAGCCAATTTAGCCGCATTTTTCACATCCATCGGGGGAAGTATTTTATTCTCTACCATCTTCACGATATCCCTACCGTTCAAATGCCCAAGTCTCTCGTGCCACAATTTTAATTTTTCATTTATCGGCTGCGCTATTGCCCCGGCACATTCGACACTCTCGCGCAAATAATAGAGGTCTCCTTTTCGGTCGGCAACCATGAGCACCTCGCCCTGAGAGTTGTGTACGACAGCACGATTTTTCTTAAAAGTCACTGCGTAATCTTTGTCTGTAATTTTGGCGACCGATACAAGATTCGTTCGCAGATCCGGCACAAACAACGTGTTGCGAAACTCAATCAATTTTTGACCATTGTCACTGTCAATTGATACGCGCACTGCACCTTTCCCGGAGACTTCTGCCGTCGCGCCACTTGCGAGATTCAGTTTGATCCTTGGGGCTTCACTCATTGAGTCAAAAAGTGCGTCATCGCCGCAGAGATGCGTTGTGCAACCGCTATCTAGTATCCAAGCTTTGCTTTCCATCCCTAACTTGGCTTCACCGTCACTAGAATTCAAAACAGTATGACTCACGGCAAAAGCATCATCAACATTGTTCGCTGTATGTGTTGATTTCTGTTGGGCTTTATCACCATTTTTCTTACAAACATTCGCCTTGTGGCCGATGGCACCGCATTTGTAACACCGAAAAACTCTTTTCTCCTTCGATTTATTGTCGTGGGGTTTATTATCGTATTTATTATCGCGTTTTTGTTGACCCACAGCCATGGCAACAACGTCACCGACTCCATCCACACGTGCAGACTCGCTGTGTTCTAGAATTTTCACCTTCAGCTCTTCCGGAGACGGCAGAGTATCGCGCGTCTCTATCGCTGTGCGAAAACTTCCGTACGACGGAGGAAGACTATTTAACAATACTATAGTCAACAGATCATTACTGATGACTTCACCCATACCAATAAGCTTGTCGGTGGTCTCAAAGAATTCGTGGAGGTAATCTCTTATGTCGCCTCCCTCGCTCATCTTCCGCTGCGTCAGTTGCTTTAGCAACGCAGCTTTCTTCGCCGGGCCAGTGGACGCATGGACTGTTCGCAATTTCTCCCAAACCTCCGCAGACGTACCACAATCTTTGATATCTTTCAGTAAACGTGGTTGGATAGAAAGAATTATTTCTGTTTTTGCCTGATCGTCCTTCTCGTCCCATTCTGTTTGCGGAACACCATAGGTTCCCGGCCTCGCGACGGTGCCATTCGTATACTTCCAGACGCCGTTTCTCTTCAACCAAGCCTCCATCTGGATTATCCACGTGTCGTAATTCTCCTTCGACAACAGCTCGATCCGAGACGCCGACGACGCCATTTTGAGTCACTCTCTTCAGGAAATAAAACACCAAATTTCCACCTTCAACCTTACACCAGGATAACCTGCACAGCAGAATTACAATTTACCCCGACAAACTTACTTTACCTCTCTCTTCAGGAAATAAAACACCAAATTTCCACCTTCAACCTTACACCAGGATAACCTGCACAGCAGAATTACAATTTACCCCGACAAACTTACTTTACCGCGCCCTGGGCCCATAACCTGTTGGGATGAGGAGCAATGGAGTAAAGTCAGTTGCTTTATCAATGTAAAAAGTAATAAAAGTTTATTCTATATTTTTAGTAAGAAATTTAATTTCTTATTATTTCATTTACATAACTGTTGGGATGAGGAGCAATGGAGTAAAGTCAGTTGCTTTAAATGAGTTTTATTGATTGTACTGCACACGTCTAAGGCGTGTGACAGCCCAGAGAGAACTAGGTATCGACAGCGTTGCTCGTCGTAAAGTCAGTTGCTTTAAATGAGTTTTATTGATTGTACTGCACACGTCTAAGGCGTGTGACAGCCCAGAGAGAACTAGGTATCGACAGCGTTGCTCGTCGATCCTAGTCGTACATTATCAAGGTATGCGTCATCGCTACGCGCGCATGTTTGTATGATAGACAAGTGTGAGAGAACTAGGTATCGACAGCGTTGCTCGTCGATCCTAGTCGTACATTATCAAGGTATGCGTCATCGCTACGCGCGCATGTTTGTATGATAGACAAGTGTATCACACTTGTTTTGCTCGTCGATCCTAGTCGTACATTATCAAGGTATGCGTCATCGCTACGCGCGCATGTTTGTATGATAGACAAGTGTATCACACTTGTACTTCCAACACTCCTCCTCAAACTGTGCGCTTTATACACACACACACACGTATACATAACCCAAACCAATTTTATTTATGACCAAAACCGAGTCCTACCTGGCACATTTCAAGTGCTTTTGCTCGTCGATCCTAGTCGTACATTATCAAGGTATGCGTCATCGCTACGCGCGCATGTTTGTATGATAGACAAGTGTATCACACTTGTACTTCCAACAAATATTATTATCAATTATGATCGTTCGAAAATAACAAAATCAATGTAAAGTTAAAAACTTTCAAAATTCATGGGCGACACTTAAAATTAGTTAATATTATTATCAATTATGATCGTTCGAAAATAACAAAATCAATGTAAAGTTAAAAACTTTCAAAATTCATGGGCGACACTTAAAATTAGTAAAAAAAAAAACAAAATTTTACAATCTCATTTTGACCATTTTTGCATATTTAGAAATTCGTAAACGATTTCTAAAAATGCTTGTAAGTATCGGGCGGGGTAATTGTTAATTCAGACGCGATATTTCCAAAAAAAAAAAATATTTTAGAATAAATATAAAATTTTATGACAAAGATGTTCATCAAGAATGGTGAAAATATGAAAATTTTATTTTTATAAGTTGATTTTGTATATTATGAAATTTTGATTTTCTATGATTTATATCGATAAAGATTCTTCAATGCGATGAAAAGCCGAACATTTCGTAAAAAAAAAATTTGTCAATATCTCAAACCTTTGATTTTTCATTGCCAAAAAACAATTACTTCCGGTTGAATTTTTTTTTTAGGAAGCTCTTAAAACACGATATACTATAATTTTTTGATTTTGGACCCAAAAAACAAAAATATAGTCAGTTTTTTGTGTCACCCCAATGTATATAGTTATACTACCCATGTGCACAAACAAACGGGACATCGTCCTACACAGTTCTACACAAGTGTAAGTGTAATTTGAAGCGGCGTGTGTGATCTGTGATGATCGCGCCACGTTATAGAGTATTTATAAAAAAAATTCATCAAATTTTGACACGATTATTGTACATTCGAGATTGAAAAAAAAAACTTTATTAAAATCATGTTGCACAGCGTCAAAAATCTATTATCTTTTGAATCTGATTATCCATTAGCAATACAATTTTATACACTACCAAATTTTACAATTAATTTTTACGATGCAATAAAAGTGACAAAGGAGCGATTACAAGGTACAAAATATTTATTATTCTATTTTACAATGAATTTATACAACAAAATTTCTGATTATAACCTCTTTTCCCGCCAGTGCTCAAGATTGTCAGTGAAATAATGCAAGAGCCAAACGACCAGAACACAACATGGGTTGAAAAACGCAAGAAATTATTGAGTCAATTAAGAAGCTTAAAAATCGAGAGTTTCAGTAGACTCATTGATTTTCATGACGGATTAAAACTAAACAGTGCAATTGAACACGAGGACCAGTATGTTGATCATGCGTCCTTTGTGTGTCTACGACTGTCAGTATTAAAAACTCAGGATGGAATAAAAATTGCTTTGCATCAGAAATTGGAGGAGAATCTTTTTGCCATGAGAATCTCAACGCTCGATGAACTAGGAATAAATCAAGTTTTTAATAACTATGGGATTTCTCACCCAAAATGGTGCAAATTCAGTCCAAAGGAGGAAACTAATCTCTACTTTCTCAACTACTTTAAATGCCACCCTGATGTCTCCGATCTCACGGAATTTTCGCTAGTTGACCTAAAGTATCTGAGGTTTCTAAATCATCGTACAATACCGTTACTGGATGGTAAAGGTTACATTGCTCCTAAAAAGATGTCTCTAGTTCTACGCGGTTATTTCAGTTATCATCTGGATGAGGTGTGTATGCATTTTTACACAATTTTATCAGCTATTTCATTTTTTCCACTGCATTTTTAGGTCTCAGAGGATTTGGAAATAATGCTGAAAGTGTTGGCAACGCAAAAATATCAGGGTAGCACTCGATTTCCCGAACTTTTCCAAAAAATCGGATCACTTTTCAATACCCTAATGCTCAAGGAAAATATTGAAAGAAACGATATCAATCTAAATAATTTGGATGCCGTAAGTTTTGTAATAATAATAGTATTTATTTGTAATAATTTGATGAATTATTCAGCTTGCTAAGACGGCATTTCCACCCTGCATGCGACGAATTCACGATGAATTCCGTGCAAAACATCATTTGAAACACAATGGCCGCAGACAATACGCACTTTTTTTAAAAGGTGTTGGATTAAAATCGGATGAAACGGTGCAGCATTTTCAAGAAGAGTACTGCACAACGGGGACAATGAAACCGGAAAAATTCAAAGAATATGAGTATTATATTAGGCATGCATATGGAGAGAAGGGTAGTCATATTGACTATAGTCCAAAAAACTGCAATTATCTTATAAATCATGCTTATAAAGTTTATTCGGCTGATGATTGTCATGGTTGTCCATTGATAGCGTCAAGAAATGTCGATGATATTGAGGATTTTGGTAAACAAATGTCAACAAAGTGGAATATCCCGACATATCGTGAGTTTGACTTCAAATATGAGTTTATTATATCATTAATTCAGTTTAAAATATTAATTTAATTATTTTAATCTACTAGATATTGAAAGTATTATGAGTTGCGTTCAAGAAAAACGTCCAACTGCTGCTTGTGAACAATATTTTATTGCAGTAAATAATATCAAGCCAGAAGCACCCATAAAACATCCAAATTACTTTTTTAATCAAAGTCTTGGATTACAAGATAATAAATTCTGGGGCGACGACAGTATTATTATTGAGGATGATTTCATAAATTTTGAGTGGTGAGTTATCAAGTATATGTGTATTATTTAAATTTAACTCAATAATTTTTAGAAAACCTGCCAACAAATTCAAAAGACAGGATATAAACAGCTTGAAACCCAAATGAAGACAACAGAGTTATAAATAATCGATAAATTGTGATGTTTTTTTGATTTTTTTTTCTTTTTTGCATTTTGCAGATGTGTTTCATGTTGAAATATATATATATTTTTTTAATTTTTCCCGCGCGGCTTTTATTCCAACCCTCCGTCGGTAATACAGATTTTCCGAAAAGCGTCACTTGCGCGTGTGAAATTTGCGTGTGTGCGTGTGTGATACACGTCCCCTAGAGGCGAGAAAATGTATTATTAATTCCAGCCGAACTTGTTCGAGATTTCGTCCCAACACGTTTTCAGTTCGTGGCCAGTTGCAACCGCCTTGCCGCGGTAACCTCTCTGTTAAACTCCGTGCCCAAGCAATGGAGGCCGATTTTCAATAAAATTCCATGGTTGTAAGTAAAGGTGTTTGTGCGCGTGTTTTTTTTTTGTTTGTGAGTTAAAATAAGTGAAATTGTTCTCTTTTGTGATAGTGGGATTTTTCTCTATTGTGAGCACCATTCAAAAATATTATCGTAGGTGAGTACTCCAATTTAGCAGTGCCTCAAATAAAATATAAATATGCATGTGCGAGTGTGAAATGCAAAAAAAATGGCTTTGGAGTGAAGCAAAAAAAAAAAAAAGGAAAATACCAATAGTGAGTCCTGAAAAAAATGCATTTGCTTGATATTCACTCTAGCTGGTACTGTCGTTCGCATTGTCATTGTACATATAAGTAATGACGACAATTTTTAAACCGCGTTACATAGCTGCCATATTGCCGATGAACGACGAATCTCTAAAATGTAAAATTTCCCATCCAATTTCTCTACTACTCCAACCACTATTGCTACGATAATTCCAACAAATTGTCGCAAAATCTCAAAAGAAAATCCGAGAAAATTTGTTAGCATCTTCGCCGCCTCTTCCCCTCCTCTGCCCCTTCGCTCCTCTCTCTCTATAAAGATGAAAGAGTCCTAACGGAAAGTTTGTAGCCACGCCAAAAATGGGTACCTATCCCACAAGTATTATAGGTAAGCGTCAAACAGAAAAAAATACACTCTACGAATTTTTCTTTATAATGCCACAACAATAATTACCAGTTATTATATGTGTTTGTCTATTCTAATTGCATTGTGTTTATGCAAGCAAGACCATGCGTTATTCCAATCGACTGTATAGGTGAATACATAATAAAATATACAAATCTTTAATGATAAATTCGTATGATGACAAACTCGCGAGTCTTTAAGAGAGCATATAACCCATCAGTGGGAGTGTCTCTGGAATGTGGTCACACTGCCTGCGTTTTGCTTCTCTTTGCGATCTTCGCATCTCGCAAAATTTCCGCTCGTTTCTTCAGATCTTTTACTACATATATTTCATTGGCATAAATATAACCAACCCTAAAGTAAGAAAATTAACTCTCGAATCCACTAAAAAAACAACATCACCCTAAACAGAGTGATGCTGACAGTATATGTGAAAAGTCCGAATTTGAAAGGCAGGTCACACGCGAGTCGCATTCCAATTACTGCGAAATTAATAGGGCCACACGTGTACCGGACGTGTGGTGCTCCAACGTGGAAGTTGATCATAGGCAAGCTACACTCGCGTGTGTATATAGGTACTGATGGTACTGTTAGAGCTACGGTTGTTCCGCTCGATGTGCCAAGCGTCACTTTTCCGCCGAGTAAAGCAAAAGGCTCTTCCGTCAATCTCTGTTGTGTCTACTCGATGATTTCGTATTTCTGCCGCCGACGACGAGAATGCGGCCATGACGTGTGTGCAACAGAATAGCTATAATGTGTACACACGCCGTTTCATAATAAATATATGCCGGGATAAAATAGCCAAGGAGGGAGAGACAGGGTCGACCTTGCCCCGCAACTGGCTGACTGCTTGTTGCCAAGCTACACGGTATATATAGCTCGCACAAACGCATGTACATATCTGCATGCACGCAAAAGTAGGGGGGCACCAGTCATATCATATTATATGTGGTGTGTACACGAAAATCACACGGGATTTTGCGCTGATACACACTCTGCCACATTTAGACTCGAAGATATCCAAATTGAAAAACAAAGGTTTCAAGCATACTCTATCGGTGTTATACTCCTTGAGCATCGAAGGAACATGATAATTGATAAGCTAATTGTTGTGTGAAAGCTCTTGGCTCATATCGTCAAATGCGTGTGACACCTGCATTGTGTACTCGCGATGGAACCAAAGACGCAACAGCGAGTTACGAAATGCATGTATACATGCACGCGGTAATAGAGTTGAAAATGGAGCTGGCACGAGTTGGATGTACATAGGATTTGCCGATAGTACGACAGAGAGAGCGATGCAGATGCACTTTGTTGGGATAGTGCGCCGCAATCGACATGAAGAGACAGTAGAGGGGCTAAGGTGTGCGCACATACCACCGCCGCCATCACACATACACAAGTCCTGCGAGTAGGGGAAAGATTGTCTTCCGCCGTGGCCCCTACTGCGCGCACACTGCGATTTTGTATGCGCGCTACTCCAGCCAGAGAGTCTTTGATGATGGTTTCGACATCTATCTTCAGCTTGATGGCCATTTATTATTCGCCGGATGCCGATGGCAGAAAGCAACCACATGGTCCAGGTCTCATATGATTTACAGTATGACTTTTTGGGGGAGATACGAGAATTCTATTGACTATTTCAGGTGAAAGAAAGTCGTCGAAGCTTTTCAGCGAAAAATACAACTTTGGGAGAGAGATGAGATATGAATCTTTACATTGATGAGGGTCCGTCGTAGACTATGGGGAAATGTCGTCGTCTTCGCCTTCATGTACATGATATTATATTCTCTCGCTTGCTTGAGGAAAAATTATATATAATCTTTACTATAGGGACATTGGAGTAGAATGGAACGGAGATAGAAGGGCAGACGCGCGCTAAAGGGAACAGCGCGTGTTCATCGTCGCAACTACATAGACCGTCGTCGCAGCACAGCGGTCCCGCGTGTATTTGCCAGATCAATAATTTCCAATATGTACAACACTGGGAAGCTCGAGAGTGCGCAACGTTTTAATATTGTTTTATTCTTTTTTATTATCCGCATTATATTATTTATACGACTTTATCCACAGAGAGAAAATGTCCAGTCGGTAAAAAAGCTAGATTTGAATTTTTTTTTTCGCTGAAAGTATAAAATTTGTCATGTGTTTGATAAAAATTTATTAGTAATAATGATAATTATGTTAACGAGTTTGAGGGACATGGAGTAGGAAAAATAGTTATACATAATATTCATGAGATGCTCCATAACCTGGAAAAGACAGTGTTGGGGGGGAAGGCTCTCGGCAATGATGATTGGCCGGGCAAGTCGTCAACAGCGCTGCGGCGGCTGGTTTGGATAGTGGTTGTGGCTCGTGAATGGAGCACGACTAAACAAAACGTGAACGTGGCCTCGCGCCGCACACAAGTCGCTCCCGTAGCCAAGCTTCACGGGAGGAGGATCGCCCGTGAGAATAACCACGTTAGCCGCGAGTACGGTTTGCTATTCCGCGCTAGCGAAATAGCTCTCTGTGCAGACTGTCTCTTTCTTCGAGGCCCAAAGCGTAAGTTGCTTGCAGAAGAAAAAAAAAATCAGTAGTTCGTTACGGGAAATATATGCTGGGCTTGTTTTACATTTCAACAGAACAACGGGAAAACGTGCAAATTATAATAATGTGTGTTTTGTGATTTGTTCAGTGTGTTCCCCACTACTACCATCATCATCATCATCATCATCATCATCATTGTGTATTGGAGTATATCGTTTGGTTATCTAACCTTTTTTTATTTTTTTCTCATTTGTGGCACTCATCGGAGTTTCAGTCGTTAATGCAATACCGCCGATATTACTTTTATTGAGATTATTTACAATATTGAGCGTTGCTGTTGGATGTGAAGTTTTTTTTTGGCTTGTCATATCTTAGGGTGTATAGAGAAGTTGGGAGGCTCTTTTGCGTCTTGCTCAGAATCGCTGGCTGACCTTTCGAAATACACGATGCGAGGGGAAAGGGGCCAGTGGAATTGAGTATAGTCAAACCCAGCGAGGAATTTGTATTCACTGTTCTAATAGGTCTGCTAGGTAATGTGACGAGTGTTTTGCAATCTGCCGTTGTTTCAGATTCATTTTTTCATAATTTTCTCCTTCTGATGCCTCGCGTGTGTCTGTGCTACACCGAATGCCTTGTAAATATTTACGCCAGTTTTTTTTTTTAATTATATCTCGATTTTACTGAAGCCATAAGAAATTTCTATATTGTTGACTTATTGTTACAAGCGTGTGGCTTTCATCTAGCTACGTGGAAACAGTGTCAATAAGTGTATATTTTTTTTTTACTAGTAGTAATTATTTTGTTCATGCTTCGTGGCGCGGAGTATACTATACGTTTCAAGATACCTATCTTATCTAAACTCTATCCTAAATTATCTAAGCCTTTCCCTAACGCTCTATACAACTAGATTGCCAGGGAATTGTGTGTCGTGAGGAAAAAGTTTTCCGGCCGGGTCAATATTCGCGATTTCTCTTAATTTGTCCATTGATTTGATTGAACAAGCATACAAGTTATTATTTACTGCTGTGTATAATATGTACATACACTATGATTATGTATTATTATAATAATTATTTAGTTTTATTTGATTTTTCAACAGATCCCAATTGGCATGGAGCTAGGAGCGCACTGATAGTGATAGTCTATGAGATCTTGGTTTCTATGCATTGCCTGCCAAAGAAGAACTGAGCCCAATGTTTCCACACAATTCTAGTTCACATGAGATTTCTACTGAAACAAATGCCTTCGTACAAAATTCCAAGGTAAGACCAAGTGTTATGCGAAATGATGTAATAAAATTGGACATAATTATTAAGACAAGTGTGTTGATATTTTCATGTTGCAGGGGGATGTAGTAGTATTAGAGGAAAGCAGTCTGAGTGGGGCGCGGGAAGGGGAACGACCAGAGCATGCTAGGTACTGTGATATCAAATTCATAAACAGCAGCATGATGGCAGCACCTACCAGCCACCCCAAAGCTACCGTCGCCAATGACTTTATAACCGTCCTGCCACGCCAATCTGGTGAGCAAAAAAAGATTGTTTTTTGTTTTTTTTTTTTAGATTAATTGAATTATTAAGGTATTTTTCGGTTGTGTGAAAAATTGAGCAAATAGAGAATAGAGAGCGGGTTGATTGATATTTACAGGAGAGCTCAGCTTTACCGTTGGAGGTGAGGCCTGCCAGTCAGTGGCAACAGAAACTACAAAAAATCCAACAAATCACCTTCTAACCTACGATAATAACGCTAAAGTTAATAATCACAACAATGCAGAACATAATCATCAGAAGTACAGAAAGCAAAACACACCGGGCTCGCTTGATCAGCTGGGCAGCTCCGCCGATAAGTCTAAGTCTAAGCCGTTAAGTGATAATAAGGATAGCTCTAGTGATTTAAGCATTAGGGTACTAAAATTAAGTGTATGTGTAAAGGATAGAATGAGGAGCGATGCGTGCCGTACCGTTGGGGTACCTAGCCTAGATAGGATACCCAAGTCTGATTGCCCCCAGCGGCTGCCGCGTCTCGCCAATATTGTCGACAATTACTTGTTACTAGGGTCCCGCCTTGATCAGGGCGACAACAATAATATTAAGGCTAATCTTAATGCGATAAGTAATAATAATAACTCAAAGTCTGTGATATTGCTCAGCTCAAGCAGTTACGGTGACTACTGTTTACTCGTGGTGGCCGATGGTTTTTCGTTGACTGACATAACAACCACCACCACCACCAGCACCAGCGCCGCTACTGACATCGCGGTAAAATTGAATAAGATGAAATTATTACTTGGTGATAGGCGTAAATTCGGCGTTACCAGTGTGACGAATAAACAAGCCACAGAGTGCCAGTTCCTCCAGGGCTTTCTTCTAATGGAGGATGAAAAAAATCTCATGATGATTGTCAACGACGATTGGGCTGTGGATTCAAGTGTTTTTTCATCATTGTCATTATCTTTATTATTGTTATTATTATCATTGCCACAGCCAACGCCATCATCAGTTTTAAATGTAAAATTTTTCATCTCACATGCTCACAATTTAAAAACGGTGCAAATAATGCCGGCCCGTTCTTCCATTACGCTTATCGTTTCCAAAAATTCAATCATCGATGACTATACTGTTAAAAAAATTTTCGATTATCAATCTAAAGAACGAGCAATTATTTCATTATTTCAATTGTGGCAGATCACCGTGAGCAACAAGCTGATGCAACGCATATGTGTTCCATTACTGATTAAGAGTAAAAAAGATTATGATAATATTGGATTAATTAATGATTATTGTAACAATGACATTGGCGATGATAATTGCAACATTTGCGAAGAGAATATTATTAACAATAATTCAGATGTTATTCAAGATATTGTTAACGTCGCTGTGTGCTACAAGACTAGCTGTCTAATTACTACTGATAGTCGTTTGTTAGGGTCTCAAAATGATGGTATTAGCCGTACCGAAGCAACAATATTTACTGTTGGTGCTCTTTCATTTCAGGATAAAAATAAGTCTAACAAGCCTCTAAATGATAATTTTAAGAATTCTAAGTATCAAGTGTCTAAGGCTAAGGTTGATCATGATTTTAATTTTAATATTAAGTCTAGTGATAAGTCTGAATTGTCGTATGAAATTAATCAACTTGATACAAGTGACGACTTGGAGTGTGCTGTTAGGTCGGCCATCAACATTCCTATATTGACTACCTGCGAGCCTACGATGACGCTTACAAGCCAATCAACAAAAAACGTCACATCTCAACCAACTAAACGTGTACCTGTATTATCAGACCACATCTACGATCAATCCAACGATCAAGCTATAATTCATTGCAAAAATCATTGTGAATCTGCACGGCCATTGACACGCAATTGGGCTATTAATCTCATTGCGTATATTCGAGAGCTCATTCCCATGTATCGACAGGCATATAAAAACAACGATTATCTATTCAATACCCAACGCAACGAGCTTAAGAAAGCCTTGCACAATCTTCTCAATGGAATTATTCTCAAAAATCATGATGATGATAATAATTATGATCCTGCAGTTGATTATAAACGTCGCTGGGGTATTCCTATTTTTGCCAAACTTGTTGGCGGTGGCGAGAGTTCACTCAACAGCGGCGCCGGCACCAATTGGGGCTCACCTCAAGCTACAACATCCAACAACAACAGCAACAACAACAATAACAACAACAACAACACCAGCAGCAACAGCAGTAATAATGCCAATCCATCTGGCTGGGGCGCAACACCAGGAAATGCACCACCGCCATCGGCAAATTGGGCCAATAATAATGTCAATCGTGCTGTTGTTACAGGAAATTCTAATCAAAATCCTAATCAGGGTCCACCTGGTAATAATTCAACCAATCCCGCTCCAGTCAATAAAACCAACAACGCTAATCAATCGACAAATTCCGCATCAGGTCCATCGACTTCACAGCCATCGAATGTCTCACAGGCTAATCAAAACAGTGGTGCGTGGCCTCAAGGAAAGCCCAACAATCCCAGTGGTCCAGGATCCAATCAAACTGCTCCGAATAATAATGGAACTACTGTGGCTGCCACGGCTGCAGGCACCAATGGCAATAACAATCCAGCCAACATTGCTACACCAGGTGGAGTTACTACTGGTGGCACACCGCCTACAACTAATCCCTCCACAAAGCAACAGCTTGAACAACTAAACACAATGCGTGAGGCACTGTTTAGTCAGGATGGTTGGGGTTGTCAGCACGTTAATCAGGACACCAATTGGGATGTTCCGGCATCGCCGGAGCCGGCAATTAGCAAGGATGGTGTACCAATGTGGAAGCCACCTGTTAACAATGGAACTGATCTCTGGGACGCAAATTTACGCAATGGTGGTCAGCCACCACCGCCACAACAGGCAAAAACCCCTTGGGGTCATACTCCATCGACAAATATTGGCGGTACTTGGGGTGAGGATGATGAGGCAGCAGATTCATCAAATATGTGGACAGGTGCACCAACACCTACTCAGCCCAATACACCTCAGTGGCCTGGAGGCACTGGTAATCCTGGAGCATCTAGTTGGGGCGATCCACGCATTGATCCTCGTGATCCACGTGATATACGCGCCGTTGATCCGCGTGAAATGCGTGATCCTCGTGATCATCGCATGACAATTGATCCACGTGATCATATGCGTGTGATGGATCCACTCGCTCGTGATCCACGTATGGCGGATATGCGCGGTGATCCTCGGGGTATTTCTGGTCGCTTAAATGGCGCCAATGCTGATGCTATGTGGGGCCAACCACCGGGACCGCCACATCATCAAATGACTCATCAGCATCCTTCGGGACCACCGGCTAAAATGCTCAATCCATCAAGTATGAATCAATGGGCACCGCCGCCTGCCAAAGAGATGATGCCTGGTAAGCCTAGCGGTTGGGAGGAACCTTCACCGCCAACTCAACGCAGAAATGTACCCAACTATGACGATGGAACAAGCCTATGGGGCAATCCTGCTGCTAATCAACGTCCAATTGCAAGCAGCAAGGCTTCGCACTGGAAGGATTTACCTACACCGGCTATGGGACGTGGTGGCATGCAGTGTCCACCGGGTATGCCGCAAAATCGCATGCCAGGTCAGCCCGGCATGAAGCCCGATGTTGGACCAATGTGGGGTCATCCTGGTGGGCCAAGTGGACGCAATGGCTCCTGGGGCGATGGTCCACATGAGGCAAGCAACTGGGAAGATCCAAAGACTCCTTCATGGAATGAACCACCAATGAATCCGGCTAGCTGGGGTGGACCGTCAGCTCACAAGCCAAAAGCCATGGGTCCAACTGGCAGTTGGGCTGATGACATTGATCCAACTCCGCCAAGTTGGAGTCACCCGAGTAAACCCACACTCACCAAAGAATTTATTTGGAATAGTCGCGAGTTCCGAAATATATGCGATTTGGGTTACAAGGTATGTATCTAGAATTAAAAAAATTTTTTTCCTATAAGAATTAATTTAATTAACGAGTATTTTGTAAATTTTAGAAGGAAGATGTCGAGGCTGCTCTTCGTAGCCGTGATATGAATAGAGACGAGGCTCTAGAATTACTCAGTCAAGTTCGCTCGATCGATCAGTGGCGTCGTCACGATGCTCCGTCTGGCTACGACCCATCAAACCAGGCGAGCATGTCGGCTGCATATCCAAAGTTCAGCCATGTTGCTCAGCAAATGTCCTTTCCACAGGTAAGTGTCTTTTATCATAGGCATGCTGGGACAATTGAGCCTGTTAACCTGACAATTCTGGTTGTGGATTGAATGTGATTGATTGTGTGCGTGTGTGTGTGTTTTTCTAATAAAAAACAAAAATTAATCCCTGTGGGTACCATTGCTCTATAATGGAAAATAATGATTGTGTGAGTATTGCAATTTTACCATGACCTTGGGAATACTTTGAATACAGGCATATTCAACTATTGCACTTGGTGGTGGTGGTGGTGGTGGTGGTGCTATTGGTGGAGGTTGTATTAGGTATTGTGCGAATATAGCTGGCGTAAACAGTTTTCGCAGATATAAATTTGTTTTTATTATTATACTGACTAGTAAATTTCACCCGGCTGTATTCGCAAAAAGAGAAATAAAATCTTGGGCAGTATGGCTAGGAAGGGAATGGGGTACACGGGTGTTCGTATGTAATTCAGGGGGCTGGCGTGCCTGGTGGTTCGGCTGTTGGTGGCGTGAGTGGGTCAGTGGCCAGCGCAAGTCTCTTAAAGCTTCAGCAACAACAGCAGCAACAGCAGCAGCAGCAGCAATCGGCCGTGCAGTTGCAGCAGCAACAGCAGCAGCAACAGCAACAACAACAGCAGCAACAGCAACAGCAGCAGCAACAGCAACAGCAGCAGCAGCAGCCAAACGCCAATCCGCCACAACCGCCTTTTAACCAGGTGAACTACCTGACAAACGGCATACGCAATCACGCCACGATTCTCCATAGTTTTTATTCTTTCTCTTGCTTGCTAAAATCTTGATCAAAATTACTACACTGATTGCGTGCAGATCAATATGAATGTGTGTGTATGTGTATGTATGTATGTATGTATGTATGTATGTATGTATGTATGTATGTATGTATGTATTTTTTAATTTTATTTGAAAATTTTTTCTCTTTGTGATTTATTTATTTATTTATTATTTTTTTAATAGCTTGTTTCTCGTTTATGCCTGTGTGTGTATTGTCAAAGTGCATGGACCTCTATTAGGTTATTTTTATTATGAAGAATATAAATAATAATATTCAACAGTGAACAGTTTACTGTACGTAATGTTTTGGACAGTGCTGTAAGTAGATAATCGGCGTTTGTGCGATTGCCGTAGTCGAATGCTTCATTATTTTGCAGACTATTTTTAATTTCTATTTATTTTCATCATTAGATATCATCGAATTGAGCTTCAAACATGTGTATAACAGTAGTGTTCAATGTTGTTGTAATAGTTGATGAGTTATTTGAGGATAATAGGATATAAAGGATAACTTTGGCGTTATATATTTTCAGGCTTCAAGGACACAAAATCACACTCAAAATCCACCGACAGCTCAGCAATTACGTATGCTAGTGCAACAAATACAGCTTGCTGTTCAAGAGGGCTATCTCAATCAGCAAATTCTTAATCAACCTCTGGCACCGCCTACGCTCATTCTCTTGAATCAATTGCTGCAACAAATCAAAGTTCTACAGCAGCTTATTCAGCAACACTCGCTTCAGAGTTCAATCAAGGGCAACAGTCAAAATACATTGCAAATAAGTGTGCAGATAACGAAAACTAAGCAACAAATATCCAATCTTCAAAATCAAATTGCCGTTCAGCAGGCCACTTATTTGAAGCAACATCCGCAGCAACATCCATCAGCGCCGTCTCAATCATCCGATTATTACAAGACTTCTGTTCATGATCCAATGTCGGCACTGCAAAATAGCTTCAGTGACTTGGCAATGAATAAAGAACCGCCAGTTAGTCAGCAGCAGTCGAGATTGAATCAGTGGAAACTGCCATCGCTGGAGAAAGACGGTGATTTGGGTGGTAATGAATTTTCACGTGCTCCTGGTACAACTAGTAAGCCTCCATCATCGTCAGTTGGTTTGAGTCATTCGCACAGCAGTCCTAATATGAATCCTTTATTGGGACAAGGGGATGGTACCTGGTCAACGAGACTTGGCGATACTGGAGGTTGGCCTGATGCCAGCAACAGCGATGCAACTGATGGCAAGGATTGGCAACCCAGTGGCGCGGCCTTTTCTGATCTCGTGCCAGAGTTTGAACCTGGCAAACCCTGGAAGGTAATTCAATTACAATGCCTGTACCCACATCGCCAATATATGCGTGCTTGGGAGCCTTTTGTTTTAAGGTTTATCTATATGTCCTTATTTTAGGGCACGCAGATGAAGAATGTTGAGGATGATCCCAGTATTACTCCTGGTTCAGTTGTACGCTCGTTATCACTAGCGGCTATTAAAGATCCAGATGCTATCTTTTCATCCACAACAAAAACTTCACCGCCACCGCAGGTGCAAAATGTCGACACTTCCATTCCTAGTCTCAGCAATTCCACCTGGAGTTTCAATCCTCCTACCACGACTCCCAGCGCATTCACTAGGTTTGTCTACACAAATAAGAGTAATTTCTTTATTTTATTACATAAAAAAATGTTTTTTATTATAATATATAGTGCAAAGAACAGTTGGACTGACTCGGCGCCACCTCCAACTGCTGTCACCTCAGAGCTCTGGGGTGCTCCAATGAACAAAGCCCGTCAAGGGCCACCTCCGGGATTAAGTAGCAAAAGCAGTGTTGGAAATACAAGCAATGGATGGGCCGGACTTGGTGCGGTCAGCAGATCCTCGAGTTCATGGGGATTGCACGCATCAGGCAGCGTTGGCAGCAGCAACAGCGGATGGCTTGTCAGCACATGGCTACTGTTGAAAAATCTTACGCCACAGATTGATGGCTCAACTTTAAAAACTCTGTGCATGCAGCACGGACCTGTCCAAGACTTTCGTCTGTACCTGAATCATGGAATTGCTCTCACTAAATACTCGTCTCGCGATGAGGCAAGCAAGGTCAGTATTTTTTGTTTCTATTTTATCTCAAATAATTGTATTAGTATGATTGACTGTGATGAATTTTTATTTTTCAGGCCCAAGGTGCACTGAATAATTGTGTACTGGGTAATACGACAATATTCGCGGAATCGCCAGCAGACAGTGAAGTTCACGCGCTTCTGCAACAATTGAGTCACGGCGGACAACAGCAAACAGGCGCCTCGGGTGGCAATGGCTGGGGCCTAAGACCATCGAACAAAACGGGACCACCACAAGACACCTGGGGTGGCAGCTCAAGCCAGCTGTGGGGCGCTCCGCCCAGCAGTAATTCACTGTGGAGTAATTCTGGCCTCGATAGTGAAACTCAACGAACGACACCGAGTTCCCTAAACTCGTATCTGCCCGGAGATCTTCTGGGAGGTGAGTCGATGTAGAGAGCGCGACAATACGCTCATATACACGACACGTGACGCAATTAAGCCGCTGGCCGCGGCGAAGAACGACAACGGCCACAAGTTCATCGAACGTTTTGAGGCTCGCCGAACAACGTTTATTTACTTCACATATATATATGCAGATATATACTTATATTTGTCTATATATGTATATATATATGCATACATGTATGATTTTTTCGGTTCGTTTTATCATATTTACACAAAATATATATACATTTTTTTTTCTACTTATTAAATTCCAACGATAATTATTAGTATTGCTTTATAATTGCATACGGCAGTGTTCGGACTAATGAAAAATTAAATTTAGACGCAAAGTATATTGAAGTATACGTCAGGGCTTGGCCCCAGTATCGATAGAGTCTTCTCGAAATGTCAATTACGTAAACAATAATGATGCAATTATTATTGAAGAAAAAGAAAATGAAGTTACTTAAAAATATTCTTATGACTAGTGTTCTATCAAGAGCATCAGGTTACAAAGAATTAATTAAACAACAGCCAAACGATCTTACTGCGATAAAAACAAAAAAAAAAAAGAAACAAAAAATAAAGAAACAAATAAGTTTAATAATTGAAATCTTGACGATCTTATCTCGGTATCTCAAAGACCATTCGCATCGGGAACCGACTAAACTTATATACATCCAATCCAAGGCTCTCTCTCCCACGCTTCGAAGTATATAGTAGCAGATAGCGAATATTAAATATACAACGAGCCATTATCGTTGCACTTGGATGAGAATCCGTATACTTGAACGACCACAAAAAAAAAATGAACTCTATAAATAATACCTCAATCTTGTAACTACTAAACGCACAATCGCTGATGTGTAATACGCGGCTGCGATGTTCAAACACAAAACTAACTAGATGATGAAAAAAAAAATTAATTTTATTGGTTGTGAATGGCCGTGATTCTCATCAAATGCAAGGGGGGGAATAACAAAAAAAAAAAAATGAAATCCAAGGCCAAAGGTCTCTGATCGTGTCGGGGAGTGTTCCATTAATGCTGGACAGTTTGCAAAGACTGCAGCGAGTATCAAACTTAGACTGTACCAATCTAATCAAAAAAGCGAAACAAATCTTAAACGAGCATTGACGTCGCTGCCCTGTCGGGCTGCAACCTGCCCTCAAAGTGGGCTTATTATTACGGAAGTAGTTAAGGCAAATTAATCATTAAAATTGCGAGGATAAGGCATGAATATGAGCATTCAGGCTGGCCGGGCAACGACACAACGATACCAAATGTTATCGCAATAACGTAAATTTTATTCTATATTAAATCTAAATGCCACCTGTCGTGCCAATGTCCAGTGTGTCTCTGTACCATTTATTAATCTAGAATTTATTAATCTAGAAAGATTGATGAGAAAATGAAAACTATAAAAAAAAAAATAAATAAATAGATAAATAATAAATTGAGAATACAAATAGTGATATCGCATAAGAGCTCTGTCTAGTTCGAGTCAAGTCGTGGTGGCATTAAGTTGTTTTGGCTGGTATTAGCGTGTTATGTCTCTTTGTGATACGAAAATTTAAAAAATTCAGTGCACACGCTGTGGTAAAACGGGCTATACTTTATTTCCATCAACTAGTTTCTTTCTTTTTTTTTTAAATTAATTTAATTTAATTTTTCGTTTTTCACACGCCGCAGGTACCTGATGGATAAAAAAAATTAATTGACAAACAAACATTTACCGTCAAATCCCAGAAATCGCTCTTAAATTTCATGAGAGAGAGATAGAGAGTGTGTTCATGCAAATGACACTAAAAATTTAATAGCGTCCGAAATTGGAGCGCGTTTTTTTTATTTACAATCATTGCGATAAAATACACTGAGATAACGAAATGCAAAGTTACACTTGAATAAATAAACCTAATTGTAAGATTTAATGAGTGTTTTAATATTTAGAAATGACAAAAGACAGTGATGATGATGATGATGATGATGATGATGATGATGATGATGATGATAGATACAGGCCAATCGGGAAATAGAGCGCTATGGATTAATAATTTAAACTTTAGCACAAAGACCATCTATTTGATTGGTTTTACTTAATTTTTTAAGTCAAGTGTTTGTGCGCATGTGATTTCATTTAAAAACAAAAACAAAAGTATGGTTAATTGTCTGTTTAAGCCACCACAAATGACTTTAAAGTGAAAAAAATTAAGAAAAATCCTTCATTCCTAAGGATTTTATCGTTCGACTTTTCGATTATTTTCTCTATAGGCTGCCCTGTGCTCTATTCTATGGACTTAGAATTTAAACTAATAATTAAATGTTACAAAAAAAAAAAAAGAAAAGAAAAAAAAACAAAAAA
>MVJL01009474.1:0-25150 GCA_002156465.1 Macrocentrus cingulum | reverse complement strand
ATTTTGATGACAGTAATTTAGAGGTTGTAAACACATTTGAATCCACTACACTTCTATCGGCCATATTGAAACTATCGACCTGCCACCTATAGGGCTTGGTGATCGCCAATTGACATGACTGTAAATTTTTCAACGCGACTACAATACATTATAGAGGAAGTATAGGATTTTCCTCGCAGCATTTGTAGCGCTCAGTGGCCGTCAATTGACATGACTGTAAATTTTTCAACGCGACTACAATACATTATAGAGGAAGTATAGGATTTTCCTCGCAGCATTTGTAGCGCTCAGTGGCCGTTTTGCTTTGAGGTTGACTCGAAGCAAAAAGGTTAGAGTTGCGGCGACGACTATATTGCGCCCAGGCCCAAAAGGAGCGACTTGAGCGCGCGTTGAGTCGAGTGTCGAAATATATATCTGGGTCCCGCGAGGTGACGTAGGTACTTGCGACAATTGCACGTCTGGTTCTTGACGGTGCGGTTGACGCTTTTGGTAAAAGGGCTGTTTCTTTCTCGACACCGCCATCGTGCTTACTGCTTAGACATCAAAGAATCCACTCTGAGGGCTCGGTGAGTCGTTTCCCCTCTCTCTCTCTCTCTCTCCGCGGTTGGTAAAATAGGAAAGCACAATTTCCTTTTTTTTCTTTATAATTTTTTTCCGCGAAATTAATTTTTTCAGCCGGTCAAGAGGCTCTCTCGCACACTGCTCGCATATACATATAGGCATAGGTAATAATTGCACGGAAGACACGTCAAAGGCACGACACAGTATCTTTTGCGCGAGTTAAAATGCTTACGAGGGCAGAAGGAGTAAACTGGTATATGAACGAGGTCAGAACCATCAGCGAGGCGACGAAGGAAAAGAAAATGATGAGTGTGCATGCGAATCTTTGTGTGAAAAGTATTTTCCAGTGATGAAAAAAATGTCAGGGCAAACAGAAGTGGAAGTTTAATTCTAGAGACATTCTCGCTCTGGTTTTTATTTATTATTATTCTTTTTTTCTCTGTATAAATACGTGCTTTTAAGTCAACTGCTTTCTATGTATCATATGTCCTTTGTATGCATCATTTTTTTTTGTTTTTAATTGACCTGTATTTTATATAGAAAAATATTTTAATTCATTATGTTATTATGCATCGTTATGCATATATGATAATAACTGTATATACAAGAACTAGAGTAATTATGACCACTGGCACTTAAATTCACAAAATAGAAAAAAATACGGCTCTTTTAGATAATAGAAAAATAGTAATTGATTGCAAATTTTGTGCGAAAGACGCGCGGATCATTGTGCAGACGAGTGGATAGTTGTAAGAATCGGAAATTAATTGTTAAGTACGTGTACTAGCTGAAATCGGTGATTAACTGGAACATGTGCATTGCGACCGGCGTTTCACCGGTTGATGACCGGCTCAAGTTCACCTAACCTCAAACACTCGTTTATGATTGAGTCAAAACAAACGAAATTCACTCTATATTATTCCTATAAAGTGACTCTTTAGGTTAATTATCGATTAGTTTAAATAATTTCAATGCCTAAAAACTTGTAACTTATTTTTTTGCACAGTTTATTAATAATATTTGTCGAGCGGTCATTAACTGGAACACTGGCCGGTCATTAAATTGGTGTTTTTTACTTACGCGACATTTCTTTAGATTTTTGTGTTATTCCTATATTTTAATTGTTAAAAAAAATTATAAATCGAAAATATAATGTTCAACTGATACCTGGGTACCTGAAAAAACGAGTAAAATTTTTATTTTTAGTTTTAGCGCCATCCACTATTGAATTTTTTTCTTCATCTGTCTAACTTTTTGTGCTGTCTGGCGAGCTTTTACTGAAATTTTGACATCAATCCGACCGTTTTCAATCCGATCTTAATTTTTTTTTGTACAGAAAATCATGAATCAGACAAAAATTAAGATTTATTTTTGTTTTAATATAGTTTAACTGTGTATTCTCTAAAGAGGTTTTTATATATTCCATCATGATTTACAGTTTTGAGAGTGTTTTTTCTTGTCAAGGTCAGCTAAAAACTCAATTTTAAAAAATTTATCAGCTATAGAAAATTGCGTTTATTGAAAAAATTCAATGTTTAATCTACTTTTTCATGAAAATAATCAAACTAAAATAATTAAATAAATAAATAAATAGAAAATTTGTTTGTTTTTTTCGATAGAACAGTATTTTTTGCTCTACAGACTTGAAGTTTGGAAATAAATTGTATTGTGCGCTATGTGGATGTGAAAAATCGTCGATGAGTTTTCGAAAGTCAGGTCGTGTTGGGAATCTTGGTATCTGATGGTGTATAAAGGTCTACACTGCGGGCAGCGCACGATTGCGCAGAGACACGACCGAAAGATGCTGGGCATTGTTTCGGGGTGATTTAAAAATCCTCTCGTGCCTCGTTAAGCGTGCTATCGCCGATATACTGAGGGTCCTGCAGAGACAGAGAGCCGGAACCGCGTACAGCCGCGTTTATACATGAGAATGAGAGACCGCGCGTGAGGCGGCGGCACTACAGTGAGTATATTCTGCCCCTTGGCCCCTTCTGCGCGCATTTTTTTATTTCCTCCCTCTCCCCCATTCTCGTATTTTTTCTCTTGCCTTCCGAGGATCTATGCTACAGCTACTGAACCGGCAGGTACTCTCATCTCTCCCCCGGGAGAGACTTATCCGTTATACGATCGAAGTTTTGTTCAGGGAAAAAAACAACTGTTTTTTAACGTTCCAAATATCTCTAGAAATACAAGAGTTACCGAATTTGTTGTTAAAACCTTTTTTCTAGATAATTTTATGAGCTAAAAAAATTCTTTCATACAAAAATCTCGAAAATTTCACGGTTTTTGAGATATTTTGAATTTTATCAAAATAGAACAACACTGTTTTCTAGCTCGATCAAATATTTAGATGATACTTTTTTGCAAATATCTTGTAAACTATTAATTCTACGAAATTTTTGTTTATTATCTTTTTCGTAGAGAATTTTATAGGCTATAAAAAAGATTCTGAGACAAAATTTCCTAACTCTAATAGTTATTGAGATATTTTCGATATTTAAACAGAAGCTATGTAAAAAAAAAGTTATAATTCTGCAAAAAATCTTCCTTTTTTCATTATTTTTGGTATTGATAAAATTTCAAATGTGAATTTTTGGAATTATTATTATTGCAGCCATAGAATAAAATAATTTTTACATGATGTAACAATGATTTCGAGTAGTGACAACAAGAAATCAATATACGTGTACTGCATTGTTTCGAAAAAGCACTGCGCTTGATTACACGCCGCATGGAAATTCGCGGAAACGCCTCGATCAAGCAGAGTGGATCGGGAGTATCGATAATAACGTGCAAACTCGTCGCCAGAGATACACGCGAGGGGAATGGAGAGCAAAGGGCCGAGACACCAAGTCCATTGTCGGTCGCCCAGAGACCGCGCTTTGTTCATTGTTCGCGCGCGCGGGTGCACACTGGCACGGTGTCTCTGTATATATTCTACATCCCCCATCCATCCCTGGTCTCAAAGTTAAATTAGGTTTGCGCCGAGAACGCTT
The DNA here is from genome assembly GCA_002156465.1 of Macrocentrus cingulum. Classification (NCBI taxonomy): domain Eukaryota; kingdom Metazoa; phylum Arthropoda; class Insecta; order Hymenoptera; family Braconidae; genus Macrocentrus; species Macrocentrus cingulum. The sequence goes on along the minus strand of MVJL01009474.1, from coordinate 21,593 downwards.
GAGTGTGCACTACACCCTATTCACCCCTCTGATATGTGCGCGGCATCATCTTCACGTGGATTTTTATAGACGAACGATCAAAACGCTGAGAGTACACGACTATTTTAATACCTATAAATATAAAATCCGCATATATTTTTCCTATATCCTCTCTGTTAATGCGAAAAATTTGATTTTTATACATTGGAAATTTTTTAATTTAAAAAATAGAGAAATATTTTTCGCATCAAATAAAATAGTCATGGTGTTAAAAAAATACAGTTTAATTGCGTATATTTCGTTTCAATATAAATGGAATAATCCCCGTTAAAAAATCTTTTATTTCTTTGTATTTTAATTACAAAAATACCTCGTTATATTTTCTAGCAGTTTCAAAATATAGAAAATTTCAAACTACGCGAGTTCTCGATATGTCCGCATTTCTTCCCGGATTTTTCGTAAGTGTAACTATTTTTTGCATAATAATAAAAAATAGTTCCAAGTAAAATTCGAGAAAAATTTGCTATACTTGTATCGAAAAAGACAATGTTTGCACCGAAAAATCATGTGTTTTGCACGGAAAAAATTCAACGAGTTGTGGTAACGTATACGAAAAATTTTTTACGATAGTAAACAATGAAAATAAATTATCGCTTATAATAAAAACTCTAGTATGTATAGGCCCACCTTGCTGGGCAAGCTCTACTTTATTTTGAAAAGTTTTTTTGTGGTTAATATATAGTTTAAAACGACGCCAGGGGGTTGAAAATTTTTTGCGGGGCTCTTTAGACTCTAATTCAATTATAAAAAAAATTTTGTGACTAAGCAAAACATTTAACACTATATTTAATAAGTATTTCCCACAAATTTGAGGTTTAGGGTTGTGCGATAGTCTTTAAAACGACGCCAGGGGGTTGTAAATTTTTTTGGGTACTTTTAAGACTCTAAACTAACTGTAGAAAAAATATCACCGGAAAACGAAACATTTAACACTGTATTTCACAATTATTTCTCATAAATTTGAGGTTTGGGGGTGTGCGATAGTCTTTAAAACGACGCCAGAGGGTTACTAATTTTTTAGGGTGTTTTTTAGACCCTAATGTAACTGTTAAAAAATTATTATCGCAAAACAAAACATTTAACATTATATTTAAAAAGTATTTCCCATAAATTTGAGGTTTGGAGGTGTGTGATGGTTTTTAAAACGACACTATGGGGTTGTAAATTATTTTTAAGATCAAAACATGAAGATTGAAATATCATGAATATTGAATCGGCAAAAAAAAACAAACAAACAAACAAAAAATTCTCTTTAATTTTCAATTTTTGTAATTTTCAACTTGTAATTCGTTTCGAGAAAAAAAAAAGTATATATATTCTAGTTCAATTGATATGGTCTGGTGAGAAATGTCAATACAAGGATGTGGGTAAAAAAGCCAATGCAAGCCTGGGGAGTGTATTTAACCACGTGCTTGACAGGTGCTACGTTTTGCTGGACACACGTCTTAGTATTTGTAAAATACCGTCTCGTGATGTGTATCTACATGCTGTTTTTATATGTGATGCCCAATACAGAGACACTCTTAGTCGAGGGGTCTATATTCAAAAGCCAATGTTGCCAGTACAGAGTTTCGAGCCAAAGAAAAGATGAGACGAAATATATAGGAATGAAATTGCGAGTAAAGTCCGTGCAACTTCTATATTACACACTTCATACTATACTAGTTAGATGGTCTCAAGTTTCGTGACCAGGAACGAGCTGTGTGTGCCAAATAAAAGTCTAGCTGAAGCCGTAAAATATTTTTGTAGCCAGCCATAAACCCAAGACTTTTATATCCAGCGCAGCAGCCATATACCCATATCATTGTCTACATATATACACTACACATCGATTTTATTCAGCTATTAATCTGTCTCGGCTGTACTTATTTATTGCAGAATAATTATTTTCATAAGTTGTAGTAGTCGTGGTGCTTCTTAAAATTCTCAGACACTGGCTAAATGGAATTTTTTCAGTTATATCGACATCAATCGAACTGAAATCAAAAATATCTTCTAAACGATCAAAGTTAGAGAAATTTTACTTGAGAACTTTTTTATAGCTCTTGAAATTCTCTATAAAAAATGTTCTCAGCAAAAATTATGTAAACATGCTGGTTTTTGAAATATTTGCAAAAATTAATGTCTCAAAACTTTTTATCGAACTAAAAAAATCGGATTTCTTTTTTTTTTTTCTATTCAAAATATTTGTAAAAAATTATTTCTCCTGATTTTTTGTATCAACCCGATTCCATGCAGTGACTGTACAATGACAATTAACTTTGTGTATATAGTTTTGAGACAAATGGTTGCCAAAATTTCAAAAGTTTAACAAGCATCTCAAGCGCAACATAAATTTTTCCAAAACCATAATTTACGATAGTGTATTGTAAGCGATCTCTTCAGAATGTCAGAATTTCGTCAGAATTAGTCAAGGTTGTTTTTCAGTCATTGAGAATGGAGCAATTATAATTTACGATAGTGTATTGTAAGCGATCTCTTCAGAATGTCAGAATTTCGTCAGAATTAGTCAAGGTTGTTTTTCAGTCATTGAGAATGGAGCAATTAGTCCAAGCGGCAGGGTCACGGATCACTATGCGAAGAGATCGGGACTTCAACTATTGGTTATCGGTTAACCAATAACTTAAATAAAAACCGCTGCTCTGAGCAGCGGTTTTTATTTAAGTTATTGGTTAACCGATAACCAATAGTTGAAGTCCCGATCTCTTCGCATAGTGATCCGTGACCCTGCCGCTTGGACTAAATGGAAAAGTGAGAAATGGCAGTTTTCTCGAAGTATATTTATAGTGCCGTGAAAAATCGAGATGCATCGTCCATACTTTGCAGTCAACGAACAATGTAATGGAAAAGTGAGAAATGGCAGTTTTCTCGAAGTATATTTATAGTGCCGTGAAAAATCGAGATGCATCGTCCATACTTTGCAGTCAACGAACAATGCAAGCAACGTGGCGAGGGATAAATAACAAAAGTGACTCACGCTTGTGTGCGCGCGATACGATATTCGATACGAAACCTGTATTTCCGAGTAGGCCTCGCATGTAGCTCGCCCTACTGGACGCTTGAATAAATAACAGTGCCTCCCCCCGCACCGTACACTCGATACTAACGATTCCTGCAACACCACAGATCCACGACACTATAATCGAAGAAGATTTTTTGGATAGTTATTTCATGAATAACCCAAGAAAGTGTCCCTGCTGAGCAGTAAATTTACATCTAACATTTTAAAATAGTATATTGTGTGGCAAGTGCGTAAATGTGGCAATTTTTTGACAGCGTGCAAATTTGTCACGAGTCAGGACGATACATTCGCAGGAGGAGTTTTTAAAATAGTATATTGTGTGGCAAGTGCGTAAATGTGGCAATTTTTTGACAGCGTGCAAATTTGTCACGAGTCAGGACGATACATTCGCAGGAGGAGTTTAGGGGTTGTATACGAGCCGAAGGCGAGTGTTACAATCAAACGAGTCCTTGCGAATGTAGTCCTGAATCGAGACAAACTGCACGCTGGCGAAATTGCCGCCATTGCGCACGTGGCACACACTATTTTTTTGTAACAAATGCCGAAAATGCTCTTTTTTTCGCTCTGGTGCCGCCATGCACGCTGGCGAAATTGCCGCCATTGCGCACGTGGCACACACTATTTTTTTGTAACAAATGCCGAAAATGCTCTTTTTTTCGCTCTGGTGCCGCCAATAAGTGGCTGAATTTTTTTACAGCTGACATTAGTGCCTAAAAAATCCGCAGGATCCGCGCGTAAAGGGGCTACTTTACGCACTAGTGGGCATGTGTTACAAAAAAAAATTAATTAGTAGCTTAGTTATACATCTAAAAAATCCGCAGGATCCGCGCGTAAAGGGGCTACTTTACGCACTAGTGGGCATGTGTTACAAAAAAAAATTAATTAGTAGCTTAGTTATACAGTAATTTCACATATTTTCACATCAGAGACGCATGAACTTGGCGCTTATTTTTACAGCGGAACTGTATTTTTGAGGGATTTCACCTATTTTTGTAGAAGTAAACAAAAAAAAATAAAAAATCTCTGGATAGATTTTTTGTGAAAAATGACCTAAACCTCATTTTTAGTAGCCATCATTTTTTTCCATCCCTCAGGGTCCGTAACACAACCTCATTCCTCTTAAAACTATCCGAAACTTAAAATTCTAGTCCGAAATACACACAATACCATGTAGTACACATACACGTACTGCATTTCACTTTTACTGTATTATCTGATCAACCAATCGCAATGCGAGAAAAAATGTCTTACACGTACTGCATTTCACTTTTACTGTATTATCTGATCAACCAATCGCAATGCGAGAAAAAATGTCTAAATTTACTGCAGCTGTTTTTTTTTTTTGCAATCAACTAATCTAAGCGCAAGAAAATTTCAAACAACCAATCAAATCATTCTTTTTTTTTTTGCAATCAACTAATCTAAGCGCAAGAAAATTTCAAACAACCAATCAAATCATTCCCTAGAATTTAGCAACCAATCAGCAAAATGTCAAATTTTGCCTAAAGGGATAAAATTTTGATTTGTACCAAAAAATCGGGGAAACATTCGTTGCTACGAATTTATTTTCCTTATTACTGCACCCGAATAATTTTGCCTAAAGGGATAAAATTTTGATTTGTACCAAAAAATCGGGGAAACATTCGTTGCTACGAATTTATTTTCCTTATTACTGCACCCGAAATCAATAATTCCAAGCCCAATCGAAAGGGCTTCATCGACTTTATACAGGTATCTAAAGAAAAATTAGAGTGAAAAAAAATTTTCCGAGATAATTCAACTCAAAATTTGAAAGATTCTAAAATCCTAATTTTTCAATATTTTACTTTTTTAAAGGTGTTTTTCGTTGTGATATCTCGATAATTTGTGGGAAGATTTTTTTCACCTCGGTTAAATAAGTTAAAAAAAATTTCAATCAGCATCTGGAAATGTATTTTCGTCCGTTGGTCGTTATCGCCGCGAGTAATCGACGTTTGAAGATGCCCCAACCTTCGTTTTATTTTCACACCGGTTGCACGTCCACTCGACACGTTCGAGAAATAAAGAGCGTCTCATGACGACGCACACAAAGCCGATAAAAACTTGTCGCAGCAGTTGTAAAGCTCGGAAAAATATTGTTATGGTATTGCAGGATGTGTTTTAATGTTGATGGTTTTTTTTTTATTTCAGGCCTTCAGGCAGAGCTGTTTTACGTGAGAGAAGGAGTCATAAACGAGTACGCCATCAAGTTTGTCGTGCCAGTGCCTGCTCAGATACACACGCTTCACTTCACCTGGGAAAATCTCGCTGGGAGGCCTGTAAGTGTTGTACTTCAGAGTGCTGTTAATTTTTTGCTGGGAAAATCAGTTGCAAAGGCCCACTTATCTCGAGTCAAGCCTGAGTAAACTTGAGTTTTTATTAATAATTTCATATCGTGTCACTGTTATTACAGAGGTGTCTATTATAGATGAAATAAAGAAAATTGCGATTTTTGATTAACAGCAATAATCAGCATAATATCGTTATAATTTTGTTTATATTTTAAAAAACTTACGGCAAAAAAAAGTATTGATTTAAACCATTTCTGTCCATTAACAAAACGGTCTTCCCTTTATCGGACCTGAGTCTAAAAAACACGACGCTTAAATCGTGTATTTAAAAAAAATAAAATGAAATATTGTCATAAAATGATTTTTTTTTACGCAAAATTTTTATATTACGGTGGCGTAAAAAATCGACTATTTTTTATTTTCGGTTTTGTTTTAAAAAAATCTGAATTTACCATTTTTTTTTAGAACTTTCTAAAAAAATCAGGCGGTTACAAGGATTTTCAGAGGTCGCTCACGAATTTTGAAAAATCAGCAAAAGTAGTCAATATCGTTTCAGCCATTCATGATAATTACATAAAATCTTGCATCATTCAACGCAGAATTTCATAAAGTTTCGTTAAGGGTAATTTTGTTTTTTTTTTGCTAATTCACCACTTAATAACTGGCCATAAAATCCGTAGGTTTTGAGAAGAAATAATTATGCAACTCGATGTTAAATATTCTGTTTCGTGATATTATTTTTTTTTAAATTAATCTAAAGTCTAAAAAGCTCCCAAAAAGATTACCAACCTCCTCGCATCGTTTTAAGACCAGTCAGCCACCCTCTCAACCTCAAATTTATAATAAATAGTCATGTAATATAGTGTTAAATATTTTATTTTGCGTTAAAAATTTGTTTAATACTTGCATTAGAATCTAAAAAAACCGCCAACAAAATTTGCAACCCCCTGGCGCCCTTTTAAACACTATCGCTCACCCTCTAAACCCAAATTCATGTGAAATAGTCATCTATAATTGAGTGTTAAATGTTTTGCTCCGCTATGATATTTTGTAAAAGTATTACTTTAGAATCTGAAAAACACTCACAGAAATCAACAACACTCTGGCGTTATTTTGAACTATTACTGTGCGTATTTTATACATAATTCCAAAGATTGTAGAATTTCTCATAAATTATGTTTTCCGAGAAGAAATCTAATTTTTTTCCATTTTCCATAGGAAAAAATACTTTGTCCAACATATCCTGGCTACTTGCATCTTCTCGAGGTTGATTTAAATGCAAACTGATCGTTCTGCTTGCCTGGACACCTTCCTGGAGCTTCTCCAAACCAGTATAATGCATGTGGAATGGCTTCAAGCTCCAGTGGTCATGCCCAAAGTCATTCGATACTCTCTGGCAGTGCCTTATTTCGATTCTTTGCATCCTTTATTACATTTTGAGCGAGGCTACCGAGGCATAAAGCCTGCCTATTGGCGTCTGTCCACTATTTTGCCCCCACTCGATTATAGTAAATTAAAAGCAAAAACTAAGTCAAGTTACTTGATACACATTCTCCGGCGTTTCAACGACATTTAATACGCCGCAATCACGACTTAAATATATATATTTTAAGTCAATTTGCCTGTTGGTCTCGAGATTCCTCTTCGTATATTTCTCCTCATTAATCTCCGCGAGCTCGGCCTCTCACTGCAGGATTGTGTCAATTAACAGAGGCACACGATGGTCAGCTAAGTGAGCGAGACGTCGAAGTATGTGACACAGTGTTGGATTGACTCGTCCTACCATGCAATTCTATGTATGTATATAGTGACTGCAGAGAGCGACAAAGTCGTCCGACGACTTCTTTCGCTTGTTTGTAGCGTGGCGGTCCTCTGCGAAGGGGCGCCGATAAAGTCCGAAGAAGAGTGACGGCCCGTGCCACGACATCCGTCACCTCGAGACAAAACCCAGGTCGTTCCTGTCCCTCTCAAAGTCCATTTCAATGAAATCATCTGTCCGTCAAACCGATGATACTCTGTATAATGGATACATTTGTGCGATTAATGTGGTTTCAAAAATTGATTGATGCATAGGAATTGAGAAAATTTTGTAGAGGGATTAAAGAATTCTTTTTTTTTTTTGGATTATTTTATTTTAGGATTTGAGCAATGAATTATGCGAGTATTATAAAAACGTTTATTTATTTAGTAAATAGTGTCTTGTATTCTCAGGACGAAAAAATTCGGACTTTTTGAAGCATTAAGGGGTTCTTGCAGTCTTTGAATAATTTGTCTGCGGTGTTTAGAGGATTTTTATAGAGACACTAATAAAACTTGAGTCTTTGAACCGTCGCGATTGGTTTTTCGAATTTTTTTCTGGAAGACTTTAGTCTCTTAACTCTCGCGCACGTCACGCGAATCGCACTTCTTGAAGACTCGAGTCTCGTGTTGTTTTTTCTGATTCGAACGTTGCACACGCTCAGAGACGACAATATGCCAACGAGAGCTTGGAGACTCCAACTTCCTCAGGTTGTTGTACCAAAATTTTTCCAAGTTCTTCAAGGAGAACTTGGAAAATTTTCGGCCGAGCTAAAGGGACTTGGAAAATTTCTGGCTGAGTTGCTACCGGGACGGATTTAGAATAAATGCCTCGAACCACGCAATATTTCTATTAAACTTTAAATTTATAAATAATATAATTACGTATAATAAAAGTTACATTCAATACATTTACTTGATCTAAATAATTATTTCGTTTTCTAATTATGCTCAATGAATCGCATTTATCGCAAGATAATTATCAAGATTATTTTCGTTCATAAATATAAAAAATGAAAATAATAATAAGTTGGCACGTTTATCAATATAAATAAAATCATAGAGAAAGTCCATTTATAATTGTAATTCCTCAGTTAAAATGTAAAATAACTAAATGTAATAATTTACAGTTGAAAACCTCGAATTTTTTCCTAAATAAATATCATTTTTATCGTTTCAAAAAATTATTTGTAGTTTAGTAATAGTGAAATTAGCATTTTTAAAAATGTAAAATGTTTATTTTTCAGTTTTATACAGTTGCATGATTATTTAAACAAAAATTTTTAACCCTATTTTGTCCTCTCAGACGTCAAATGTTTCATTTTTCACTTTTTTCACTTTTTTTTTTTTACCCTATTTTGTCCTCTCAGACGTCAAATGTTTCATTTTTCACTTTTTTCACTTTTTTTTTTTTTCAAAGTATACCATTTAATTGAAAAACATTGATATTAAAATTGCTTTTAAAAAATTCTGAACAAATAATTGAATTAACATCTGTTGATAATAGCTTTTGCTTGTTTCATTTGGTGTGGTGGTTTTGTTGCAATGGAAAGTTTTAAAAAATTCTGAACAAATAATTGAATTAACATCTGTTGATAATAGCTTTTGCTTGTTTCATTTGGTGTGGTGGTTTTGTTGCAATGGAAAGTTTCAATGCAGGTGATATGGAAAATATAGTGTGTAGCGTGAATAAAATGCAAGTTACAACTTTGTATTATGCTAGCTTTCGCCGGATATCATTTGTTTTACTTCTTTTTCACAGTGTGCTATTGTGCATGGTATAAAGTTATACTATATTGTAGAGTTATACTATACTATAGGGATTTCCGGGCCTTATAAATTGTGTAAAAATAAAAAAAAATCATTATTTATTGTTTAAAACAAGTTGAATTGTATACAAATTATATCTGCATGTATATAGATATATTAAAAAAAAATTTAATCGCTTACTCGAGTTTCCGGCTGGTGGAAATGAAAGGGATCATCAGATGCCATATTGCCATTAGACTGATCCCGATTACAATCGCTTTTTTTAGAACACACGCGTTGCATGGCACTTGAGCCTAATACCATGTTCTGCAGTCGTGTTTAGCGCATCGCCTGTTAGTACTCCTCTCTTGCGCTATAGATTTCTAATCCATCGCCATCGAGTTTAAATCAATAAATTTAGATCTTTTAATATCGACGCTATAAATCTTTACACTTCTCGCTATCTTATAAACACTATATTTTTAAATTTTGCAATTAGAAAATTCAAACTTTGGCCATATTCGCATGAAAAAAATTGTGTAAAAAATTTACATTTTTGTTTATATTAAAAATATTTACAAAATATATTATCTTAATACTATAATTATGAAAAATATGTAAAATAATAGAATTTTTTATATAAAAAATTTATTTTGATTAAATAAATTTTCGCCGAAATAATTATAAAATATATATATATATATATAAATTATGCTCAAATATAAGAAAAATATATAGCGAATATAAAATTGATCTAATTAGATCATATTAATATGCATAATTTGTTCAAATAATATATGAAAAATATAAATGAGTATTTTTTTATGCATTTATTTTATGATTATTTCGACAAAAAGTTATGTATCTAAAGTAAGTATATTTTTGTATAAAAAAATTTTATTTTATATTTTTTGATGACCGACCGAATAAATCGATGACGGATATTATGTCAACTTCCGTAACAACCGACTTTTTACGATAAGATATAAAAATCATATATTTCGTAAATGTTGTTTTATATCAAAAAAATATATATTTTTTGTGTTTTTTTCCATGGAGCTATATTAATGAGTGATTTTTTTTTTTGTCATTTTCTCTATCTGTGAATGGTTTGTTATAATTAAATTCAAGAGAAGAATAATGTTTTCTACGGATTTCCATTGTTTTATAAGGATAAATTAAAAACTAAGGTCGTTTATGGGAATAGTCGAGGTTTTTTCACTCTTCCCTTTTTCATCAAAAGAGGCATAAGCATTTCTTATTATCCGAGAATGCATGTTTGTCCAATGACGCCTTGTTCGGCCTCCGCCATTACCGTCGCGGATGGGCTGCAAGATCGTAAAAGCCATTGGTGTAGAAAAACGAAGGATTTGCAGTCGATCAGCAGCGACGTTTGCTCTCGTAGCTCGAGGTAATCAGCCTTTGGCTGCGAGGCTATAGCATTGCAGTGTGATTCCGCGACCACTACCACAGTCATTCAGCCTTGCCATGACGAAGTATTCCGAGAACGGCTAAACCCAAGAGCCACGTTTCAGAGATTATAGGAACAGAAGCTGTAGAGAGCGCGGTAATTCAAGTAGCTCTGCTCGTTCGACGTATACATTTTACCCTTCCTACTAAGCCACTGTGTAACTATCCTAGGATTTTCGCACATTGCGCACTCACGTATATATCAGGGTGAAGCTACAATTTGCTTTTCACACAATCGTGATCACTGGAATTACATTTTACCCCATTCAACTGGCTCATCGTTATATATTGATCTAAGTAATTAATATTTATTATCGATGAACAAACTGAAATTATTTCATACAAATCTCAAACGTTTTTTAAAGAATTTTTTTAGAAAATAAATTTTTCAAGTATTTCCTATGAACTGATTTACATTAAACGGAACGGAATTTAGATTTTGAAATAAAAACAAAAAAGGTTTTTTTTAATAATGCTTTTACTGTCACAAAAAAGTAGTACATTGTTAAAACTTTATTGAAAGTAGAATTATTGTTTTGGAAAACTAAAATGTAAAAAATCAAAAAAAATGCTTTTGAACCATAGAGCACACCCCATTGGTGAGTTACCGATCGAAAAACTTATTTACCATATGAAAAAGACGATGACTGAAAAAAACCTCCAGGCACTTGCAATTTAGTGATTTTTTTTCTCAAAAACTAAATTCGTGAAGTACTCAAAAATATGACACAATATTCCTGAGTATTTAAATATAATTTATAACAAACTGTTGAATTTTTAAAAACTTCTTATCGGATCGGATTTTCTTCTAAAATTTCTTAAACAAGAAACACATCGCCATAAAATGTACACGGGAACAACGAATAAAAAGAGCTCTTTGTAAAATAGTAATTATTATTAAAGATACAGATTTTTCGCACACGATGGCATTTTATGCACTGTTGTCACTGAAACGGGACGTATACCGAGAGCAAAGCACACTGCGGATAAACGAAGTGTGCAAAAGGTTAAGATTTTTTTTTATTTAAATGGTTTTTCTTTACAAAAATAAATAATATGCTAAAAAACAGAAAATAATAAAAATTGCGATTAAAACAGTAATAAAACCGGTGGGCCTTATGTCGCATTTTCTCGTATAATTATGAAACGGACCACCGCGGTTTTATTTTTCAAGTTGAATTTTTTATATTCAGCTATACCTCAAATTTTTTATTGTAATGTTGATTTTTTTCTATTTTTCAATTCATTATTTATTTATTTTTATGAATAAAATTGTTTAAAGAAAATTTTTTTTTTATTTATAAGACAAAATTCGCTAATAAAAGAATAAAACCACAATTTCTTTTCTAATTGTCATCTTTTCTAATTTACAGCTGCCTTACACAATGTCAGTGGACATCAGCAACCCATCGGTGCTGGACGGTGCTTTGAACATATCGCAGGCAGGTGAGATACCAGTGGGTAAAGTAGAAACATGGGCCCTGGTGCTTCGCTGTGGGCCTTACGATGCGGAAATCGACCTGTCGCTTCGCATTAATGTGGCGCAGAATCGGCGCAACACCACGAGTCTAGCTGTAAAGCGCAAGAAGATTTGTTTGAAAGACAAAAGCGGATATCCGGGGCCTGAGGAGGTTCTGGTCGCAGTATCCGGCTCAACCTCCGGCGGTCAGGTGTTCTACGCAGCAGTGGGATGCGCCTGCGCGTTTATTGCCGCCATATTTGTCCTCATCGGGGCCTACTACGTGCGGGATAAGAAGGCCCGCAGACACAGGGACCCTCTGCAGTTAGTATCTTCAAAAAATACCTGCTGAAAAAATTTTTTTTTCAATCAAATTAATGAATCGTATCAATATTAGAGCGATTTCTACTTTTAGGGAGTCAAGGGGCCTCAGTTCAGCGTGTAGTGTTGAAAGGGGGACTGGAATCGGACCTGCCCAAACCTTCCTGTCACCGGAAACACCACCTCCACCATCCTGCGCGTCTGCCTCGAGCTATAGGCGTCTGGATGATCGACCAAGTCGCGAATTGCACGAGAGAATTCAGGAAATCACTGTTCAAAGGTTTGTATTTAACTTTAAATCCGTTCATTGGTGTCCCTACATTGTTCCTCGGTTGGAGGGACATTGCCGACCCAGGACAATGATCAAAAAAATTTTTTTTTTCGTCGTAGCGAGAGAAAATAGGGTTTTTACTCTATTTTCTCCCGCTGCGACGAAAAATAGTATGTTTACCTCGGGATGCAAAAGAGGTTATTTTGACCTCTTTTGCTCCCTAGGTGAACAATACTATTTTGATACAGTTGGCGTAATAAAAAATATTACTAGATATTTGAATGACATGAATTTTATGATTATTCAGTTTTTCAGAGCACTGTCATTGAGAGTGGTTTTCATTAGTGATAAAAAAAAATCTTCGAAGCTGATGAATGATGAATTCTAGGTCGAGTATCTTGTTATTACACTCCTGAAAATTCCTGATACTGCAATTTGTATTGGTTGAAGTGATCGAGAAGTCACGTAGTATAGATGTGTATGTAAGCGCTGATCGAGATTTTATCGCTTAGTCGTCGATTGACGAGACTGAACGTGCTTGAGTAGGTGGCTTTTGTCGACGGAAATAAATTTTCCGTGTTATTGTTGGTTGCATAGGATAGTTAAAATCTAACTATTACTCGTTCGTGCTTGTAATTTCGTTTTTACGACTTCCCCGGTCCTTGGAAAAACATGCTCATGTCATTTAAATGGATGCTATGTATTTTTATAGCGCCAACGTCGAGGTAGGTGCGTCAAATGAAAAAGGGAGTTAAAAATACACTTGATTTCTTTTTTTTTTGTTTAAAATATAAATAAAATATCTTTAAAATTCACATTTTTAAAGAATAAACAAAAACAAATTTTGAATTTTTTCTTTCAATTTTGTTTGTTTATTAAAAAATCTATACATAATAATCAAAAAAATTTATATATTAAAAAAAGCATATTAATTTACTTTTAATAATGGAAAATCAAAATTCTCAATTATGACGTCATATTGTCATCACTCAATTTCCTGAAATATTACTCGACTAAATGGCTCACTTTGTGGCCCAATTCTGTCAGGCGTGATCAATAAGGCGTTAAATCTCCCATTTCACAGACAATTACGAGCATAACCTATAAAAAATCAAGTTTGTCACACAATAAAAACTGATATTTCCGGCTTAAATGTCCATGTTATTTTTTTTTGTAATTCTATAGGCCCCTGTGATACATTATTCTACAGTTAAAGACAATTTTTCTGCCACAGCACAGTCCATCTGTCACGAATAATGAAGATTGATAAACAGCCCGGGATTCCCGGCGCGTTGTACTAATTTTCAGGAATCCCGTGGCGCTGGTTGATTTATCTCGCGCGTGTATTTATATCATTGTGACAGACTCTAGAGAAACGATAAATTTTTTTCGCCCTCATTTCTACCACTCCTTGTTGGATATAACGACGACGATAATGATGTTTGATTTTTGCAGATGTCGAGTGCGGCTTTTGAGCATTGAGATGGAAGGAACGTTTGGACGAGTGTATCGGGGAAGTTATCACGAGGAGGGGGTTACCACACCGCGTGAAGTTTTAGTTAAGACGGCAGCTGAACACGCCTCACAATCACAGGTGAGTCACAACACTCGGGGAAGTTATCACGAGGAGGGGGTTACCACACCGCGTGAAGTTTTAGTTAAGACGGCAGCTGAACACGCCTCACAATCACAGGTGAGTCACAACACCCATTTTAAGGAGTTTCGATGATAACATGAAAAAAGTTCTATGGATTTGAAACTTTTATCAATTAATGGTCTTATTATCGTGCATGTATAGCTGCAATCATTTTAAGGAGTTTCGATGATAACATGAAAAAAGTTCTATGGATTTGAAACTTTTATCAATTAATGGTCTTATTATCGTGCATGTATAGCTGCAAAAAAGAAAGAGCAATAAATAGTTAGTTTTTTGTTTTACTGGAACTTTTTTAATTTTTCGATTTTTAAAAATTGATTTTCTAATCAAAGAATTGACAAAAAAGCTTTTATAATACCACTTTTGGATAGCCAATAGGGCACTTGAATCTAATACAATCAAAATTAGGCATCTGACTGATTTAATATCGAAAATACAACGTTTTGAATTTTTCTCATTTTGGAATGGCCATCGTAAATCTTTAAATCTTTTTTTTTGTATACGTCGATGCAAAATTTAGCAATTGTATATATATAGAAGTGGGGCTGCGCCGTTTTTTAACTGTAAAAAATCGAAAAATCGAAATTTTTATCATAAATTCGATAGAAAGTAGAACATTTTGAGAAAAAGTTGCTGTTTACTCCATTTTTCGATTTTTTTTACAGCGGAGCCCCATTTAAAATTCGGAAATTCGGGGAAAAAGACGTGATGCATGTTGTTTTGTTTTTTCAAGGTGGCCCTACTCTTGCGGGAGGGCTTGGCGCTCTACGGACTCAGTCACCAGGCTCTACTGCCCGTACTCGGCGTCTCGATAGAAGACAGAAGTGCTCCGTTCCTCCTCTACCCGCACACGGGCTACAGGAACATGAAGAGGTTCTTGCTTCGCTGCAAGCTGAGTAGCGAAGGTCCGCCGAGAGCTCTCACCACTCAGGAAGTCGTTGAGATGGCACTTCAGGCGGCCAAGGGTGTGCAGTACTTGCACAGAAAGCGATTGGTGCATAGGGATCTCGCTGCGAGAAATTGCGTGTAAGTGTACTAGACTTTTTTATTCTCTCCGTTGTCCTCCCCCTTCCGCCAACGTTTCTTCATCATTTTTATATTTTTTAATGGATGTCGGAGACTGGCGCTAAAAGGGACAGTATAAAGGGGGTTGTTTTGTTATCAGAGAACATCTCGGAAAATATATAGAAGGCGTTTAAAATTTTTTTTCCGTTTTTTCGAAACTACTTTTTTTTCGAAATTCACCACTTTTTCTGTGGAAAATTAATTTTTTTACAAAAAAATAATAAAATTATTTTAAAAAGTTGAAAGTTATCCTAAAAAATCTTTTTTGCCATTAAACTTTGTTGTGATTAGTTGGATTAGTTGGATAGGGAGAACTAAGCTCCTAAATCCTTAGGATTTATTGTGTTCTAAGCCATCAGTTTTGACGCAATAGTTTTAAACACTATATTTTCCCATGAAAATTTATAAAAATTCAAAGACAATGATCGGTTACATTTTTATCGATAAAAAACTTTTGGCTTGTTCTCTGTTCAAATTGACAACTAGCAGGTTGTAGTTGAAACACCCTTTGATTTTAATTGAAGATTTGCAATAATATTGTTCTTATTTTCAATAAATTATTCTTTTTATTCGTAAGCACTTATTTATTAATAAAAAACATTTATTATTGCATTAATAAACTGAAAAATTGAATTTCTATGGATTTTGAATACAGGGGATATTTTTTTATTTTCACAACAATACAGAGATTTTTCATTTTTTAAATAATTTTCAGAGTATATTAGATAAATATTTTTTTTGAATTTGAAATTTTTTAGACTATTTTAATGACATTTTCAAATGCTGTTACAATCGACAACACAGGCATTATCGACAGATTTATATGCTTTTAGGGATAATGTTTATTTATTTAACTCATTTTTCTAGTTATTTCTTAAAGCTCATAAACTATTATTTAACTCAGTATATCGTCTAAATTCATACGTAATAAATAATAAGTGTAAAATCAGAAAAAGAAAACAGCAATGCCTGTTACTTTCGACACCGTAAAACGGTAAATATTTTATTCCAGCTGTTCTATATTAGTTATTACAAAAAAAATTGTGTTGATGCATTGTTGTGTTATTCTTTACACGAATATTTATCAAAATTTATTATATTATTATTTACTGATTTTTAAACGTTACTATTTCAACTAGCACTGAGTTGTAGTTACGTTCAATCTCCCCTATTTTAGATGGACTGAAAAATTTTTATTTATCTTTAAAAATTTTTTCCTCAAAAGCACATTTTGAATTTATTTCTTTGAATAATTAAATCTGTGAAATTTATCGGAAAACAGTCTTACATTATAGTTGGATATATCATTGTTGATTTGATTTAAATTAATTAAGTCTCTTATATTAATTAATGCTCGAGTGAAATATTCCATTATTTCCATGTAATAAGAATCAATATATCGTGCGATATTGTCGGGCAATTGCTTTCGCGGAAGGCGGAGTCGTTGACTCCTCGTTATCGATTCGATTCGACGCATCGAATTAGCGTTTGCACGCCAGTGTAGTGAAGCATTGAACACGTCTATTGAGAGTTCATAATTATGGGTATTGTGTATTTTGCGAAGAAAAACAAGAGAGTTAAACCTCGAGAGTTATCCCGACCCAAGCTATTAATTAAATCACTGCTCTGTCAATCAGTTAGTCAAGTGCTTTTTTTTCTTCTTTGTTTTCTCATTAAAAAAATTTTTTATAGGGTTGACGATGACCTGAGAGTTCAGATCACTGACAACGCACTCGCACGAGACCTCTTTCCGCTGGACTATAACTGTCTGGGCGATAACGAGAACCGACCAATAAAGTGGCTGGCGATAGAGAGTCTTGTCAGCAAAACTTTCACATCGGCGTCGGATGTGGTGAGTATACTAGATGATTTTTTTATCCTAGTATAAACGAGTTTGAGCGAAATACTATATCGTATCATCTTTTTTCATGAATTTCTAGAAAACTATTAGAGATACAGAAATTTTGCTTATTACCTTTCTGATAGAAAATTTTATACACTACAAAAAAGGTTTTTAGTAAATTTTACGTAGAGCAAGTGATTATCGAGATATTTACAGAATAAAAAAAAATTATCGAAAAATATCGAGTCATGATTTTTTGCAAATATCTTGTTAATTAATAAAGCTACGTGATTTTTATTAGAAACCTTTTTTGTCAAGAATTTCAAGAGCTTTAAGAAAGGTTCAGTACAATTTTATCGTAAATCCATTGGTTCTCAAGATATTCACAAAAAAGATACGACTACTCACTTCGACACCTCTAGTCTTTTGATTATCCATTGATAAAACTGTTGTAAATCCTTGTGTTATCTTTACAGTGGGCTTTTGGCGTGCTCCTGTGGGAGCTGACGACCCTCGCACAACAGCCATACGTTGAGGTAGATCCATTCGAGATGGCAGCTTATCTTCGCGATGGCTACAGGCTTGCTCAACCGATAAACTGTCCGGACGAGCTATTTGCCGTTATGGCATATTGTTGGGCCATGTCTGCCGACGAGAGGCCCACATTTAGCCAACTGATTGTTTGCCTGCAGGAATTTCACACCCAACTAACTAGATACGTTTAAATAATTAATTTTACTTATTATTTTAAGTAACTCAATTGTATAGAAAGACTGTGAAATCGAGATTTGCGTCAACGTTGGGCATATTTGTGCCCTTCTCTCGCCTGTAAATATGTTTTATTCATTAGTACTTTCAATGTATATTTTTCCTCCCGATTGTTGTCGCTTTTATGCAAAAAATAGCCCAATCACAATTATTTTTATTAATTTATTAAAATGATAAATTTAATGATTAAAAAATATTAAGATCAATATTTTCATAAATATCTCGAAAACCATGAAGATTATAAGAAAAATCATGAGAAACAATTTTATAGATAATTTTATTCTCTATAAATTTGATTTCAAGTATTTTTTTTTAATTCCGCATGGTTATAGAGATATATGCGTTTTAATATCATACCAAGTCAGTGTTCATCGTGGAATACGAAAAACCGATGATAGGTGGCTTTAGTAGACGCGATATTTCGCTATAGCACTGCCAAATATGTGTAGCTATATTGAAAAATAGTATTTTCATGGTTTTAAACTGAAAAAAAAAATTTTTTTTGATGGAAACTGTGGCAAAAAAATTTTTTTCTTCTCTTTTTCGCAGTGTGTCGAGTATTAACTTAAGCTAGAGACATGAAATCAATTAAATATGACTCTTGCACAGCAGGAAAAAATGTGTATGTGATAGAAAATCGCTTGCCCGCAGTAGCTATACCCAATGTGCCAATTTTTTGTATTTTTGTATATAAATCTGGCTAAAAGTTGCCGTTGCACGGTTTACGTAGCCTCGTACGTATTGAAGAATGTAAATAGTGAACAAAACTATATATATACGCAAATGTATACGCTGTAATAAGTTAAAGAAAAATTATATAGATCTACTCTGCACGCCAGACATGATCACTCGTACGAACAATAAATTTATTTCATCGTGCAATCCGTTGCCTCGCTCATTTTCTCTGCTCTGTGTGGCTGGAAGACGTAAATCTCTGCGATTTTGTGCACATCCTGGAGACACACCGAGGGCGAACGAGCTATTTCCGGCCAGATCATCCCTCCAGCGTTGAGAAAAATACTTATTTCATGCGGTTGAGTTTGTTGCGGACAGTTGTCATGCTTCTGGATTCGTTTTTTATAAATATCTCAGCAACCCTTGACTTGACAAAAAATTTCCTCATAAGCTTTTTTATAGCTCTTAAAATGCTCTATAAAAAAGATTCTCAACAAAAAACTTGTAATTCCAACAGTTGATGAGATATTTACAAAAACAATGTGTGGAACATTTTTTTTTTTTTGCATTTAAAGAATTTTCGATTTTTCTTTTTTTACAGATATCTTTGAAACGAATTGCCGGAGGAAAAATATGTTAAGAATCGTTTTTGTAGCTATTGAAATTTCCTATAAAAAATGTTCTGAGTGAATATTTTGTAATGCTAAGGGATTTCGAGATATTTACGGAAGATTCTGCACTGTCTGTCTCGTTTTACCAGATTGTTTCCCACAGCTGTTTTTCCCACATCTCGAGCGCTTCAATCATCGCTCTTGGCAATCGAGACGCATTAGAGCAACGTGGATGAAGGAAATACAAGGACTAATGTTCCATGACTAATCGCCGAGGGACACAATTACCAATTGGAGAATCTATACAGTCTGTGGATCGAGGCTTTCATGGGGTTGCGATCATCCTGAACTTACTAACATCAACAAGCGGAAAATAACGAGGATCCGTTTCCTCGATATCACGTCACCCAAAGTAAATAGGCGACCATCGATTGCTGCAGCTGGAAAATTAAGGCAACGCCGGGCGGGGCAGGTCGATGAACTGTAATTAACCCGTCGCCACACATCATCGCCGATATTGAGTTCATTGTAAATAATACATACAGAGCTCATATATACTGAGAGCATATGCTTCACTGCTGCCATTTGTCATTTTAAACAAGATGTTTGGACTTGCCATTAATTTTGTCACTCGCCTCATAGCGAATTTCAAGACTCACTGAAGACATGACGTATCTTATGGTTTGATAGATTATTTCGCGGAATAAACGCTCAAGATTAGTCTTTCATGCTATTTATATCGCTGAGATAGAGATAAATTTAAATCACTGTGTCATAATTTTTTTATAAATTATATTCTCAAAATATTGTCTTAAAACTTCTTTCAAAGGGGTTTTATTCAGTTGGTCGATTTTTTCAAATTTTCTCAAAAATAACTTAACCGATCGATCTGAAATTTTGATATAATCTTCTTAGATATATTTTTCAGGTATTAATCTAAGAAATGAGATTTTTAATCATTATTTTAAATTTTTGTTTAATAATTTTTCATGAAAATTTTTGTTGGAGATTGAAATTTTGTGTTTAAATAGTCGCTATTTTTTCGGGAATTAAAATTTTGAGTATTTCTTCGATTAATACGTAGATTTATTGATTTACTTGAAAAATTTGATGTATTTTTTTTATTTCAGATGATTTTTAATCGTTACAAAATACAGCTTCGCTGTAAAAAATAGTTGTCATTAATTTTATTAATTAGTAGTGAAAAAAATTGTGAAAATGAGGTTTTGAGAGTTATAAACCAGCTTTGCACGCTTTTTTGTTTAAATTAAAAAGTTAGAAGCACGTCAAGCAGGTTTATAACTGTCAAACTCTGGAATTTCTACAATTATTTTACTACTAATTAATAAAATTAATAACAACTATCAAACATGGCCATTAATATAGCGATTTTGCATATTTTTGTTAGAGCGCATGAACTTGACGCCTATTTTTAACAGCAAAGTTGTATTTTGGGGAGATTTCACATATTTTTGTTAAAATAAACAGAAAAAAATCTGAAACCTCTCGATAGACTCTTATCTGTAAAAAAAACCGTACAAAACCACCTGGATCTCGTCCTCAGTGCAGTCATCGATTTATCACTTTCCCTAGAGTCCATAATACAACCTAATTCTGTTTATAACTCGACACAACCTAAATTCTAGTCTGAAATACACACAATAGCATGCAGCACATATACACGTACTGCATTTCATGTATTTTTTCAATCAAACCAATCAAAACGCGAGAAAAAATATCTAAATTTACTGCAGCTGTTTATTTTCGCAATCAACCAATCACAGCACGAGAAAATTTCTAACAACCAATCAGCAAAATGTCCAATTTCCCTAGATAAAAATCGGATTTGTACCAAAAAATCGGGGAAACATTCGTTGCTAAGGATTCATTTTCTTTACTACTGCGCCGCGAATCCAATAATTTTTGGCCGAATGGAAAGAGCATAGTCGACTTTTTACAAGTATCTATAAGGAAAAATTTAGGTAAAAAAAAGTATTTGCCAAGATAATTCAAATTGAAATTTGAAACATTCGAAAATCCTAATATTTCTTGTAAAAGATACCCGGTTGCCGAGAGAGACTAAAGTCTAGATCCACTATTATTGTCGTAAGATAAATTAATTAATTTTTTTTCAACTGTAAATTATTACATTTTGTTATATTACATTTCAACTGAGTAATTACAATTATAAATGGACTTTCTCTATGATTTTATTTATATTGATAAACGTGCCAACTTATTATTATTTTCATTTTTTATATTTATGAACGAAAATAATCTTGATAATTATCTTGCGATAAATGCGATTCGTTGAGCATAATTAGAAAACGAAATAATTATTTAGATCATATCTCGTCCTCAGTGCAGTCATCGATTTATCACTTTCCCTAGAGTCCATAACACAACCTAATTCTGTTTATAACTCGGCACAACCTAAATTCTAGTCTGAAATACACACAATAGCATGCAGCACTTATACACGTACTGCATTTCATGTATTTTTTCAATCAAACCAATCAAAACGCGAGAAAAAATAT